>SNQJ01S0059085.1:20406-42934 GCA_010110895.2 Picea sitchensis
CTTGATTGCGAGATAGCCAAAGCTCCCACACGACGAATTTGGGAGTTTGTTTCCAAATAAGGGTGAACTTATTTTTAGTCTTGAAGCTGCCTTCATATCTCTGTTTCCAATGGTTAAAAAGATTGATCCAACTGTCAGGGGGGTTGGGGAGGGGAAGGGAAATGAGATTCTAGAGTTGTAGAGCGAAGTTACATTCCAAAAAGATATGGGTGATGGTTTTAGAGGCTTCAAGGCAGAAGGGGCACCTGAAGGGGCCCCGAATTCCCCACTTTAGGAGTTTATCAATAGTTAGAATTTTTACATGAACCAGTAGCCAACAGAAAGTGTTAATTTTTGGCAACGAGGGATCAGACCATACCTCTTTCCATATTTTAGAGGAGGGAGACCTGGGATTTTTAGAGAGGATATGGGTGTATCCTTCTTTGACAGAGAAAGGTTTACCTTCCCATCTTCAGGAGTCAGTGGTGGATCGGTTAAGAGGGGCACAACCAACCAGATTGTTGAATAGAATAGGGAGGAGGGGGGTTAGGATGTTTGGGGGATTAGTTTGTTTCCAGTTTACGCATTCCCCTTCATTATTCCAGAGGAAGAAGTCTTGAATCTTAAGGAGGTCATTTTTACAACACTAGTCTTTGAGGGGTTGTAGATTCACAAGGGAGCTCAAGGGATCATGCTTGAGAATGTGATCCGACTATATGTTTATTGTGTCCCCATTTTCGGGGGCCCAAAATATTTTAGCTCGAATAATCAGAGCTGCACTTTTGAGGAGACACCAGATTGGGGAATCTAGAATTGTGGTGATAGGTCTCTCTAGGCATCTAAGCCTGGGAGAATGAAAGTATTTTTTGACTATAGTTATCTTCCACTAGTCTGGTTTTCCTATTATGAGACACCATGCCAACTTGTCCCCTAAGGATAAATTCATTTTGGCTGGATCCTTGATAGCCAAAACGCCTTTATTGTAAGGATGGAAAATTTGATTCCAATTTATGAGATGAAATTTATTTGTGTTTCTTTTGCCTCCTTCCCAAAGGAAGCATCTTATGGCTATGTTGATTTTCTCTAGAATAATTTTAGGTGCTAGGAGTCCTAAACATTGGAAAATTGAGAGAGAGGAAAGAACTGATTTTATCATAACTGTTTTACTTGCAGGATTGAGCCATCGACCTCCCCAATTCTGGATCCTTGCTGAAATTTTCTCCACGATTTCGAACCAAGATGAGGAACTATAGTTATTGAGAAATATGGGCATTCCAAGGTATTTAAAATGGTTCCAGGTGGTGATGATAGGAAAACCAAAATTTTTGGCGATCTGTTTTTTTATATGTGCCGATATGTGCCAACCATAAATTCTTCATTTTAGGGTGTTCAACTTGCCGCCTGAGGCTGTCAGGAAAGAGCTAAGGAAATTTTGGAAATGGTTGGCAGTGCATATTGTGGCTACTTCTAACAAAAGGGTGTCATCAACAAGTTGAGAGTGATTTATTTCCTTTACCCCTCTTGCTATGAGTAAAACTGGGAGTTTTATTGTTCTTTGTTCTGCTTTCAGCTTTCGACTGAGGTAGTCTGCTAGGAGGATGTAGAGAAAGGGGGAGAGAGGGTATCCCTACCACAAACCTCTTCTTTCTTTGAAAAGATTGGTTGGGCATCCATTGAGGAGTGGAGAGATCCATGGGTTGTTGATGCAATCTTTGATCCAATTGTTGAAGTTTTCTGAGAAACCATAGGATTTTAGAACTTAGAAGAGGAAGCTATGTTTTACCCTATCAAAGGCATTTTCCATATTGATCTTGACAACCATTCTAGGAGTTTTGGTTTTCTTTCTTGAGTGAATATATTCTTGAACCAAGATGATGTTGTCTGTTATCTGCTTGTCCTTGAGAAAACTGGTCTGGTTTTCTGAGATTAGTTTTATGAGTAGGGGGTTAAGGCAGTTCACAATGATTTTGGTAAGGATTTTGTAAGAAGAGTTACAGAGAGAGATAGGATGGAAGCAAGAGAAAATAAAGGGATTGGAGTCTTTGGGGATGAGTGATAGAAAGGCCTAATTGGTGGAACCTCTGATTTTCTGTTTGTGCAAAGTATAGTTTAGCATATTTTTTAGATCCCTTTTGATAACATCCCATAATGATCGATAGAATTTGATTGGAAACCCATCAGGCCCCGAAGCTTTTTTAGGCTCAAGACTCTGGATTTCTCTATATATTTCATCCTCTGTGATTTCTTGGATCAAATGACTATTTTTTGCATCAAAAACTATGTTTGGGATGTTTTCCAGTAAGCTAATGGTCTTCACTTGCATTTCTTCCTCCCTTGGTTGTTGATAGAGGTTATTGTAGTGATGATAGGCCTCTAATTTGATATGTTCATAAGAGTCCATTTGTTGCCCCGTGCTAGAGGTGATTGAAATGACAATATTTTGTTTTCTTTGAGATTGGGATTTCTTGTGGAAAAAGGAGGTGTTTGAGTCTCCTGCCTTTATCCATAAACTCCTGGATTTCAAGCGTTAATGCTCCTCCTCTCTACGCAACGTGTACTGAAGGTGTTGATGCACTTCTTTTTCCTGATTCATTACGACTTCTGTAACTAGATCGGATTCTATTTTATGCTGAATTTGTCTAAGTTGTTCAATCTTTTCCTATTTTTCTTGATGGGGGGGAGTGTAGGACTTTTTCACCCAGTCTTTGAGAGAGATCTTGACAGACTTTAACTTTCTTTCCCAAAAAAAATTGGGGGGTCTGGAGAAGGGGGTGGTCCATTCTTGTGCGATGAGCATGGGGATGGTTGGATTGTCCATCTAGAGTTGATTGAAATAGAAGGGGAGGGAACCAAAGTTCTGGGGGGAGAGGAAAGAGAGAATGATGGGTTTATGGTCTAAGACAGTTGAGGGGAGGATTTGGGAGGAGATATCTAAGGGGTAGAGTAGGAGGTTGTTGCTAATACGGAATCAATCCAGGTGGGCTCAAATATGTTGGAGTCCGACCCATCTATTGTTCCAGGTGTAGTTCCCTTTGGTTGGTTTGATGTCTTCATGTCCCAATCGGTCATGAGATCCATCAGATTTTCAGAGAAAGGGTCTCTTACTTTGCTTCCTCCTTTTCTTTCCCTGGAGCTGAGATGGGTGTTGAGTTCTCCTATGATTATGCAAGAGGGGAGATCTATGGAGTTTCAGATATTTGAAAGGGAGGTCCAGGCTACCATTTTGTCTTTATAGGTGTTTGGCATATATATATTGATTACAGTAATTACATTGTTGTTGTCTTTGTTTTTTAGAATTGTAAGAATCTAGTTTTTAGTATAGAAGATTACCTTAGAGTTCCATATTTTCTCATTCCAGAGTGTTGCAATACCGCCAGAAGCTCCTTGAGAGCTGACTTCCGCTCTACCAGTGTTTTGGAAGAGTTTGCTTGTTGCTTCAAGAATGGAATTTGAGTCCATTTTGGTTTCTTGGAGAAGGATGATCGAAGGATTGACCATTTTATTTAGATCTTTTAGAGTTTCATATTTGAGTTTTCTACCGAAGCCCCTGCAATTCTAGGAGAGAAAGATCACTGAGGGGGTTAGGGGGGACTCGACTGCCAAGGTTTGAGTGTTACATTCCTTTGGTCCCCACTTTTCTTGTTGATATATGGATGGTGTGCTCTATAGTTTGTTGTTTCCCTTATGCTTTTTCTTTGGTTATTGCTTCTTCTCTGACTTCTTTGTTTGTTCGTCGCCCTAATTTCCTTGGCTTTTTCGGTGGGATCTCTCCTTCTTCTTTTTCTTGAGGGAATTTCACATGTGGGTTTGAAGTTGAGTTTTCTTGCTACACCGATGTATTTGTGTCTTCCATGGAGGGATCCTCCGTTTCAAAGTCATCATTGGTGTTGATTAGGGGTGGATCGGGGAACAAGGGGGGGATCGGTGTTGAAGAGGGGTTTTGTTTTGAGGAGGATTATCCTAGAAGTTCAAAGGGATTGCAGTTAAGAGCAGGGTTGGTGATCAAAGGAGGTGCCTTTTTAGGCGGGGAGTTTGAGGATAGATTTTCCCTAGAAGGTTATGTCAAAGGTTGGGAGCCTAAATGTCCTGCACGAGATCCGTTGCTTTTACCACTGGTGTTTTTTTTATGAACCTATTTCTAACCATCTTCTTGAGAAGGAGAATAATTTTATGGGGTCTGTTTGATGATTGGAAATTTCTTTGTGAAGTGGCCATATTCATGAAAATATTTTCATTTGAAAGGCAATTGTTTGTAGTTGAGTTTTTGGATGTGAATCCAGTCATCTAGCTTTAGTTTGATTGCTTCTGGGAGCCCTTTTTATAGATCTACTTCTACACATATTCTTGCACAGGAATAGAGACTGGATTTGGGCTCTACCTTATCAATATACTTCCCTAGGGCACCTCCTATGCTTTTCAAAACTTCATCTCCCCAACAATGAAAGGGTAAATGTGGGAGCCTTACCCAGAATGGCACATCTAAGGGGATGTCATTTTCTGGATCGAAATCTAGGGTCCATTTGTTTAAATATAATCCTCTAGGACCGAAAAAGTACAGTCCACTTTTGAAGATGAGATTCCTATTTGATTTAACCTCAAAGTATAAAATATAGAAACCCTTACCATAGAATAAGTGATTCATCCGTCCTTGAACAATGGGGTGTCAGTTCCTCTCAATCCAAAGATCTATTTTCCGAGGTGATGGCCAAAGGCCCACGAACTATCCAACTAATGTTTGTGAGGAAAAGGAGAGGGATTTTCATCTCGCTAAAGTGATGGATATTGAAACTTCCTGAATATGGTCCAGTTTCTTGACAAACTGGGAGGTGCTTTGTCGAATTAGAGGAGGGGGGAGCGATCCTACGTGGGATTTAAAAGCTACGAATTCATCAAGGAAGTCAGGAGGGGGATCAAGATCCAGGTTCTCAGAGGCCATGGGAGGGATGAGGGGATAAATAGGGCCGAAGAGAGTCAGGACGGTTGAGGGGGCATCCAGGAGGGCCGAGGGGCGGCTGGGAAGGCTGAGGAGACTTCCAGGAGGAAATGCTTCCACACAAATTAGATTTATTAACCAAGATTACTATTCATATTTTCACTAAGCCTCTTGGAAAGATTAAGTTTTTAGATGGAGAAATATTTTAATGGGTTAACAAATAAAAATAATCTTTACTTCAAAGAGAGAAATTGGGAACTCATCACACAAATTGAAGAAGTAGAAAACAAAAAACAAAATATGGACAAAGACTTACTAGAACGAGATGAAGAAAGAAGAGAATAATCATTATCAAAATTTACTAGTAAAAATCATGAAGTCAATAGACAAGAAAGAAGAGAATAAAAATTCAGAACAAGAAAATCAAGGTCTCAAAGAGAAATTGACCAAAAAAGAGGAAGAAATCTCCTTCATAAGGAACCTTAATCATAAATTGATTGAACAAATTAAAAACATGAAATATGAAAAGCCGTAGAATCAATATATTATAAGTGAAGTTGAAAAATCAGATAATGAGGAAGAACTTTTATGCCTAAGGGATCATAATCAAAGTTTACTTACACAAATTAAAAATTTAAAGAGTGACAAGAATTCACTACAGAATGAATTAGATCAAATTATCAACAAAGAATCATTGGTTGATAAAGAGACAATGACTGAACCTATGGAACTAGAGAATTCTTCAGATGTAAACATCTCAATTATGAATAAAGGAATTAATACAAACCCAATCAAACTTACAACTCAAAAGGATGCAAATCCAACTAATGTAAATATTTATACAAATGTTGAAGTACAAACAAGCTAGGGGTACGAATAAAACTCAATTCCAAAAGTTAATCAAGAAAAAGTTACAAATATAAGAAGTAAAGATCAAGTTGCAACGATACCTTATCGACATTCTAATTGCAAAAGTCAATACTTAAACCAATCAATGTATCAACATAAATAAATTATTGATATTACAAAGAATATTACTTCCACTACAAGTGGTTCTCAAATTAGAATCTATCAGGGGAGTCGAAGTACATCAGGATTTTTCCAAGAACCCTTTAAGCACACAACTTCGTAGAAGATCGAATTAGGGTGGGAAGACTCCTTTACAATTCGACAATTCTTCTCAACCCTTAAAGGATTCTATCATCTTAGGTCCTCAATGATCATTGACTCAATAATGAATAATCAAAATACAATATTGCAAGCCAAACAAAGAGATAAGTCTTTTATAACTATGCTTTGAGGACAAAGCATTTTTAAGGAGGGGAAACTTGTAATATACCTAGTAGATTACATTTCTTATTATTTAATAATATGTTATAGGTTTGTTATTATGTAAATAGGAATTATAATGTAAATGATAAGTCATGACCTCTAGAAAGAACATGACTTATCATTCCCCAAGTGTATTTATATAGACATATTGTATTTCATATGTTGTCAAGTAAATATGTTAAATGAATAGTAAATAAATATTATTTATTATTTATTATGGAAATATGGAATTATGTTTTATATACTTGTAATATACCTAGTATATTACATTGTTCCCATGAATTTTCATCTAAAGTGACCCAATGAGATGTGACCAATTCAGAAAAACTCTCCTCCTTTAACCATTCTAGATTAAATTTAAAAGGGATAATTGATTTCCTTATTACCTTTGCCACCCCTAATAATATGGGATAGTGATCTGATTCCCCACCTAACCTAATCCATTTCCTAAACTAAATATGATCCTCCATAAGTTTTTCAGAAACCAAAAAACAATCCAATCTCTTTGTTATTTTTTCCTCCCCTACTCTCTTATTTCTCCAGGTGGGAGATATTCTGACAGGGGCCACATCCAATAGCCCTTTACCTCCTAGAATATTTGAGAAGAACCTTGCTAGAGGGTATGATCTCACTCCGGGACCCCATATTTCCACTAAACCCATGGAGAAATTTAAATCCCCACCTATGATAAAAGCCTCTGATTTGAATATGGACTTATTATAGGGGCCATATATGTTGATCACTGTAAATTTCATCCCCTAATATGAGTATCGAACATCATCTCCAATCACATACTCAAGGCCACAAATATTTATTATCTTCACTTTTTTTTTTATTCCATTCCATCGCCAAGCCACCAGAACGTCCATTGGCATCCAAAAAGGTGAAACACCAATCTTTTAAAAGTGTTTCAAGGAGTTGTGAAACATCATAACTAATTTCCATAGTCTCCTAAAAGAGAAAAATGTATGGTTGTTTGGAGAATACCAACCACTTCAGAGAATCTTTCTTGGATGGGCTCACAACACCTTTAGAGTTGAATGATAAAAATTTCATTGGGAACCCCCCAAGGGGCTAATGATGCTCTAAGAACCCCTTTGATGGATTATTGTTTTCCTAACGCCAAATCTAATAGAGCCTATTTCTGGGCAATGGAGAAAAAGGATTTTCTTCCCCTCCCAACCCCACCAGTAGGAGGGGAGGGGTTTAGTCCAAGACCCTCAAGCTGTTTTGGAAGGTTTGAAGAAGTGGTGGAAGGCAAGGTTTTGGAATTCATTTGATAGGCTATTACATCCTCCTTAGAGTCTAATGAAGAGATTGAGGATTCACAGATCTTTCCAGAAGAAAGTAAGGGAGATGGGGATTCTCAAAGACAAAGGGAGGTAGGGGAAACATTACAGGAGAATTAGGAAGATGATCATTTGACATAGAAGAGAGGTATTTTAAAGAGCCTGCCCAATCTTTTCCCAGAAGAGATAAGGAATTTATAATAATACTAGTAGTGGGGCGAGGAATAGAGGTCATACCAGTATTTTGAACTGAGTCACCTAGATGAACTCCTTGTTGAGCTTGTAAATCCAGCCTCGTTTGATCAGGGGGAAATCCAAGATCATCCCCACCTTTTGTTCCCGAGGAACATATATCAACTATCGTATTATCTACTATCATCCCCTTTGGAATAATATCTGATGAGTTTCTTCCTCCCCCCACTGAATTCCTAGAGGAGTTTCCCTTTGATTGGTAGTCATTTTATTCCAAGTGGAGGATTGAGACCCTCCCTATCTTCCTTGAAAATACAAAGTACATTCATTCACAATGTGCCCATATTGATGGCACCTTCGACATCAAAAAGGGACTCCTTCATAGTCCAATAATTGTTTCAGGGATTTCTCTTCTGAGATTAAATTTATCTCTCTAGGAAAACCTTCCCTAAGGTTCAGAGAGACCAGAATACTTGCCACTACCATCTCACCTATATCAAGAAAATACATATCCACATGCATATAGGATCCGAGAAACTTCCTGAGATCCATAAAGATTTTCTTTTTCCAAAATTCCATAGGTAGACCAGGACGCCTTACCCATATTGGGGCTACATTCACTCCCTCGCGATTAGAATCAAACATGGGAGAACAATTTTTTAGAAGAATGGGAGTCGAATCAATGGAACAGTGTTTCCCAAGTGCCCAATTTGCATCTACTATCGATCTAAATTTTAAGTTGAACCAACACCAAGAAATATTATGAATCGAGGGCTCATACTTCAGGGCCTTAGACAACGATCTTCTCACCCATTCTTTGATTTTTCTTAGCTGAAACGATAACCTCGATCCAGCCATACCATTTCCATCTCTGGAAAATACACAACTTCAGGCATTGAAATATCCACTCCGAGAATTAAATTTTCCTCCCCTCTGTTCTTCACACACTTACTTTTCTTCCTCCTTGGAGAGGGCTTTTTAGACAATGGTGGATTCCTTTCCTGGACCTCACCCCATACCAAAGAGATACTTCTGTCAACCAAATAAACATGATTAGGTCTCTCTAATTGTGGCCCAAAGCCTTGAGAAACTAACATGAAATCCATAAAGTTTGTATGATCCCTCAAAACCCTAAAGTCCAAAGTCAGATTTAGAGATGACACAAGTGGGAGAAAAATGCCAGGCTAATATCCCCCCAAAAGTTCCACAACCAAAATCACTCTCGGAAACCCTAGATATGAAATTCCTTCTTCACCCACATATCGATTACCAAATCCATAACTAGTTTCCATCCATACATACTGCGGTTTGGAAGAAAAACCCTGAGAAGAACCAAAGATTTCGTAAAAGGGACAACTTCCATCCTACCATGGAAAATACCTCTCCAAAGTGCCCCAAACTGTATCCAAACTCGAAGTATAAGGGTTTGAGTGCATAAAGGAATAAACCACCTGAGACCAAGAATAAATCACTTCCTTCGATGTGCTAGCCAAAGAACCTTCTCGATCCACTTTCCTAACCTCCATTGTCAGGTTAGGCGTGACCTTCTCTAAGGAAGGCACCCACAGAATGAAAATTGGCGAATTCTAGGTGCTCTGACCCACCAATGGGTCAATGGAATAGTACACGAGTTCACCAAACTATTCCAACGTCATCCATGGGGTTGAGATAGAATCTAAATCTAGATCCCATGACATTTTTGGGGAATTACCTCTGCAGACAAAAACCCAAAAACTTTGTCGAAACTGACCGAGCGCGTAGTGTGCATCCAATTAGGGTTTCCACAGAGCCCATTTCCTATGTGATACTCAACATTTGTTGATTTATCTATAAAAATATTCAATTATTTAAGGATTTTAATAGCTTTTAGAAAAAAATTGAGACTTTCAAAGTAAAATAATTCTATCTTATATAATTTTGGCGAAACATTTTAGAAAAAAATTGAAATTGACAAATCTTAACAAAAAATACATGGAAAATTAGTCCATGCATGAATTTTAGCCCCCAGAATTTTCTCTACCAATGAGAAATAGGATTTGTGACTTTAAAAATAGAATATTATTATTTTGTATACTATATAATTTTAAATATTTAATATTTCTTCTTTTTAAGCATGTCTCCTTTATGGTTTTGTCCTCCTAAACTAGTTTTAATTCAATATTATATTAAGGAGTAACTTAATTAGTGGACACACTCAATCTCTTTTAAGTTTAAATTATTCCCCAAATTAGATGTCGATTTCATCCACTTATTAACTCACTCCTTGTATTAATATTTATTATTTTAAAATGTTCAATATCAAATTTAAATTCATTTACAAAGTATATTCCTCAAGACTCATGAAGAGCCTCAATCAACAATTGGTTTAGAAAGAGAGAACATGACACAAGTGAGATGAACCTAAGAGGGGAGGATAAAAATTTCCCTCCACCACCGAAGATAAACCCAATTGACAAATTACAAAGTACTCTATAGGTGGAAAAAAGAAGTTAAAACTTAAAATATTGGGGCCTTGTGTCAAGAAGGGAATACTTAAACTATAAAGACATACCTATTGTTCTAAATTGCCAAATGCTAAAAATATAGGGAGAAAAAATTGTATAATTTACAATGGAAATCATGGAAAAGATCAACTTATGCAAGGTTTTCATAAAAGGAAAAATATTTTTTTTCTTTAATTTCTTTACTTATCAACGACTTCATAAGTTTTGGGAAATCATTTTTTTTTTTAAATATTTTGTAAGATAAAATTATTAATTGTAGATTTTTTTAAGCACCTAGATCCCTTTTGATGCTCAATAGGTCAAGATCTGATAGAGATTTAATCAATTTGGGGTTCATATATATTTCCTACTTTTATTTTTGTAAATTAACTAGCCAATCTTTTAATATTAAACATAAAATAGGACAATCAATGTAAATTTTGGCTTCATTGTGGAGGAAGAAAAACTCAAATACTCAAAAAATATATGAATTCGACCTTTTCCTCTCAAAGGACATAATAGAGTATTGGAGATTAAAAAAGGAAATGTAACCCCCTAGTTCATGACCAAACCTGCTTAGACCTTGGAGTAACATTCTTATCAAAACAAAATAAGAAAAACCTGGAGTGACAAAAGCTACTCCTCATAACTAGAGGTCTAGCCAAAAATGATGAAGGTAAGGGGGGATGCCTCTAAACTCTATTGTCATAGTAATAAAAATATCCATGTGCCAAAACAAATTAATTGTCTTTGAAATTTATTATCTCTACTTCTAAAAAAACAATATACGTGCTCTAGGAATCATATACTTGTCTACCTTGTCATTGGAGGTATGACCCCTACACTCACTTTCCATATTCTCTATTTCTTCTACTTCTCTCTTAACCTCTGCTGAGAAACTACTATTGTAAGCTACCATTATCACCATTACTTAAAATTGATACATGTTCTTAAGGGGTTTCTAGCTTGGAAACGAGGTGGCATTGCAACTTCTAGGCCTCTTGTTACTATATTCCCCTTGCTACTCACCATCCCCACTAGAAACATAATATACATACTAGAAATCAGAGATCAAAGACCAATATTTTGTGCCCAATACCTACATGTCTCACTCAATCTCTCATCGTATTTATGAGAGAGAAGAATGGATAAACAAATAGGAAGTTGAGAAGTAAAATAGGCTTACCTTTGTAGAGACAACACTACCCACCATTGTATCTCATCATTAAATCATTGAATTATCATCCTCTGAACATATATGATCATCAAAGTCTCCATCATAGAACCCCTCTCCACCATCATGAGCAAGGATGATGCCTATCCTATGCAAGGATAATGAAAATTAATGTTGGAGCAAGGAAGCCAAACCATGATGGTTAAGTTCCCCACCTTCCCAATAACATGGCTCATGCCCACGTGCACCCTATATAATTGTCTCCACCATATGATTCTCATAGGGACACACGTTCCTTTTCTCATCACTCCTCCCTAACACCCGATGTGGGGGTAGATATTTCCTACTTACTATATAGTTTAATTGTTTTTAAATTTGACACTCTGGGTTGTATGAAAACTATTTTATTTGATTGGAGAGGCATTAATATGGTATGTTTGGTTGCTATTAAGTTTATTGGAGAATCATCACTAGCTAATATCTACCTTAATATAATTTAGCCTTTTATTTTAATCTAAACCTGTTTTAAACAAAACAAATTCTAACTCTAGTGGTTTTACAAACAATATCGAAAATTTTCAATGGCCTAGCATGCCTTGCATTTGGCACATGAACATAGTGCAACAACATTAACAATATTTGAATCCATGAGTGGGAAAAAAAATACATACATAAAAAACCTTTAATGACATAAAAAACTTTCCAAACAATATGAAAAAATCTCCAATGGTCCATAGCACCTTATATTTTGTATATGGATAGAGCATAATCATTAACAAGCTATGAATCTCTGAGTAGGAAAAATACAATATATTAAATATCATTAAGAGGTGAAATTATTCTCCAATCAACATGAGAATTTTCCAATGGCCCATAATGCCTTTTATTTTGCATATGGATAGATCACGACATTATTAACAAACTTTGAATCCACTAGTAGAGAATAGAAATTCATTAAACAACCTAAAATAATAAAAAGTCGGAGACCACTATTGCAACACATAAGATGAAAAATACGAAAAAAATGTATTGAACATCATTGCTCATATTAACATTACAACTATGACACTACACACTCCCAAAGTTTTCCACTTAAAATGGACATTCTATTACCTTTTGTAAGCATAAATTGAAGGTAAATAAAAATATATGATCATTGTGCAACTTGTGTTTAGCAGGCAAGGGTGAACATCAAATTACAATAGTGGTATACACTAGTCCATTGTGTTATCATGGATCTCTACCTTCGTCATGCGCAATAATTTAATATGAATTACACATACTACATAGAAAACTTTAATGCAAGGGAAATCAAAATTAAATATTATTTGAAACTAAACACATCATGGGTTTCTTTTCCATTCAATGTTTTCTAGTGCTAAATTTACAAGTCATGCAAGTTATAGTTGTAATTTTTAAACCTTTTACATTAATGCAATGCACACACATATTCTTAACATAGAAAATAAAAAAATTGCAATCACACATATACAAAAATATTTACCCTGGAAACCCAATTGGGAAAACCAACAACTTGTTTTAGAGCCTCACCTCTAATTCTATTTATAATACAAATTCATTGTTTACAATACAATATATAGGATCTCACGAAATCCAAAAAAACCATAATCCATTGACCCGGATTAGATTACAACCTTAATTCCTTAACTGGAATTAGAAAACCATGGGATGAAATACCATGTGCCACTAAATAGAAAAAGGAGAAAGACCACGATTGCCAAAGGAGAAAGACCGTCCAAAAATTTGGCAAATAAACCCCCCCCAAAAATTTAGGGGTTTCACCCCGAAACCCCTAATAGGGGTACCCACAATCGTGCAACGAATATAACACATACCCAACATTCTCCCACTTGTTTTCTTTGCATACGGGGGTCACATACTTTCATGATCAATAATCTAGTAAAGAGCACAATAAACCGATACACTTATCTTCATCGGAAATATTAATATCAATAGACAATAACTAACTTACCACAATATTGAAAGTGTTCATATGCTATGTTACTGAGTCTCCATCTTTCATCCTCAAGTTGTACAACTTATTCTATATGAAAAGTTTGTTTACCAGGGACTTAGACTGATACAAATCCCCTAATGTATTCAATAATTCCTTGGCTATAGCTTCCCCTGACACATTTAGTAATAGTGAATATGAGAGACACAATTGGATTGTGATATTTTCCTTCTGATCCAACTTTACCCAATATTCCATTGACATTCTCGTAGGTGCAGTACTTGGATCTAAAACAACCCATTGATATTTATCTACCAAAACATCTTGCATCTTGAGCTTCCACAACTCAAAACTTTTCCCATTGAATTTTTTGATCTCTATTTTGAACTACTCACCATTTCTTTTCACCACAAGAATCGATACTACAGAGCTCCCATTGTAACAAGGTTTATCATAGATGCGAGCCAAACACTTCGTCACAAAGACATTCCCCTGAAGCCAATAATTGCTCTGATACCAAATGTAAGTTTTAAACCTTTTACATTAATGCAATGCACACAAAAATTCTTAACACATAAAAGAAAACAATTGCAATCACACATATACATAGATATTTACCATGGAAACTCAACCGGGAAAACCAACAAATTGTTTTAGAGTTGCACCTCTAATTCTATTCATAATACAACTTAATTGTTTACAATACAATATATAGAATCCCGTGGCATCCAAAAAACATCTAATGCATTGAGCCAGATTAGATTACAACCTTAATTCCTTAACCAGAATTAAAAAAACTATGGGATGAAATACCATGCGCCACTAAACCACCAAAGGCAAAAGACTACCTAAAAATTTGGTGAATAAACCCCCCCCCAAAAAAATCCAGTGGCTCTGCCCCCGAAATTCCTAATATGGGGACTCACAATCATGCAAAGAATATAACACATACCCAACATTAACCACTTTTTTTTCCCACAAGGTCTACATACCTAGTGTAATAAAAATATATCTATCTTAGTTCATAATGTTCTCCTTCATTTCTTTTACATTTTTGTTATTATTATTTTTTTCAAAAGTTTATTGTATTACTATAGAATCTTAATGTTGTTGACAACTCCCTTTGCACAATGATTTGATTGTTTAGTTTACAAGGATGATCCTTTCAAATTCAAATTTGTGATTTCAAAAGAAGAAACACATGGTCTTGACCATTACTCCCACTCAAGCTATATGACCATTACTCCCACTCAAGCTATATAATAACAAAATATTAATATTGTTTGTACAATTATACAAAAAAAAATCTTAATGTCATATATATATATATATAAATAAGCATAAATTCATCTTAATCCCAAATCTAATAAATACTAAGAAATTATAACCTAATGGTTGAGATTTGGGGTCACCATGCAATTAATGTTGGTTCAAGTCCCCATGGATATAGAGTCCTTCCCTTGTTTCTATGAGGGAAGGATTTGGCCTCCAAAACTAAAAGGAAATAAAGACACTAACCATAAAACCTTATATAACTCGAAATATAAACCTATAAATGCATCAAGATGAATTTGTGATATTATTTGATTTTTTTGAAAGATTTTTTTATTAACTTTACTTTAAAAATAATTTTAACTATAATCCTAATAATTTTATTTTTAAATGTTAATAATATACCATTTAAAACAATTTTATTATTTAATAAACTAATTTAATTTAATAAAAAATAAATTAAGGATTACAAGAAACCTTTAGATTTGACATATCCTTCACTTTCTTTACATCTTGCTTACTTATATGGACTAACACTACAAATACTAAGAAAGAAATTTATTAAAAAATATTATGCCATTTTGAGAAGAACTAATTCAAATAGGGTTCTGATGGTATTCGAAAACCTTTTTTTTCAATTTTTTTTAGGAGAAACAAAATCTACTTGAGCACTAGTTATGATTTTTAAATAATTATCCCACTTTTAAATGAAGCAAAGATTCTAAAATTATTAATGAATATTTATCAAACCTTATGTAATATAAATTACATTACCTATGTTATAAAATTAATATTATTGTGTTTGATTTTTAAGTTTAAAATACAAAATATTTATACTTTATGGTAATATTGATATTTTAATTAGGTTAGGGGTTAGTTTTATTGACAATAGTTAATATTGTCAAGTATTTGGTTAGGGAGTTGTTGATCGAAAAATTTGATCACCTAGATTCCCTGTTCTTGGAATAATAAAAAAATTCCATATCAGAAGAAGGGAATTTTGGTAGATTATCAGTGCATTGTGTATCCCTTAGTCTTAGATTCATGACGCATTTTTTGGATTCAAAATCCAAGTTCGTATGCTCAAGGTATCTAGGTTTTTGTCTAACCTCCCAAACAACATTTTTTTCCATGTGCAACATAAGTAAGATATTCTAGGAACCATGATTATATTCTTGGAAGCACAATGATTTTCTTGAAACACACTTATTTTTCTTGGTTCCATTCTTCACACTTAATACTAAGTCTCATTTTCTTAGTTCTTCATTCCATTCATTTTCTTGGTTCCACTCTTTTTCTTTTTTTCTTGTAAGTGAGTGTGAAATCTTGTATTACTAAAAGAAGTTATGTTACAAAAAAGGTAAGGGGAATCCTTTGATCTTCCAAAAAGGAAACCAGATCAGGGATCCCAGAGTTGCGTTGTCTAAGATAGCAGGGGGAGGGTTGGGCCACCACCATGGGAAACTGACCCAGTCCTCCATAAACTAGTTTGAAAGACGAAACCATAACTTATACGAAAAAACATAACCAAAAAATAGGGGTAGCTCCTATCCTGAAAACACCTTGACCTGGGGTTGAACCTATGCTAGCCGAGGATGATGGGATGTCTTGCATCGACATCCTTTCTTGCCTCATTCTCCTTCCTCTGCTCCACCATGCGCATCTTCCTGATACAAGATGGTGTTCCTTTCTAGTCTGTTGGAGTGATTTCCATGTGGTGGACATAGTGTAAGTAAAGGTGGAATTGGCCTACCATTCGTTCCATTTTTTCCTTTTGGCTCCTCTGGTTCTCATATAGTCTTTTGGCACTGGCCTCCAAGTTGCTAAGGCAACTGATAATTTCTATGAGCACCTTCTTGTGGTCCCTAATAACCTCCCTACTGGTCTCTTTCCGGTCAACGTTCATCTTGCCTATCATCATTTTTGTTCACCGGGCCTCCTCCACCGTTGTGTGGTAGAGGGTTGTTCTGGGCTATGTAGCCCTTGGTCCCTTATCCCATCTGCTTCTTGAATTAGTTATGTCCCTGATTTTCCATTGCATGTGGTGTTGATTTCTCTCTGCCACCTACTGATGATCACTTTGCCCTTTGGATCGACTTGTGTGAGGAAGTTACCCTTGGATTCTCTGGCCGCTTGCTCCATTCTTTTCATCCTCTGGGTGTTTTTCAGAGGTTCTTTTTCCTTGGGGGATTCTCTTACTATGGGTTTTCTTCATTCTTACCAACTTGACTTTCTTGTGGTGGTTGTTGTCTTGGGTTCTTCTCCCGTGCCTATTCACCCCTTCCTGGTATGTAATATGGGCTCTGTAGTTTCTCCTCACCGGTCTATGGCTATTCCTGGTGTTTCTTCTTTTATGAGATTTCCCTGGCTGTGGGCTCATCCCAGCAATCATGGACCACTCATAAAGGTGTACCTTTTTCACCATTTCAGAGTGTGTGCTCGTAGGATCCCTGTCATCATATCTGCGCCAATCCTTTTCCCTACACATTGTACGACAATCATTACCACTCCCTGTATCTATACTTGGGTGAGGTGTATCCATACTCAACCATTGGAAACCCTTTTGTCCTTCATCCTTTTCCGCCTGCTGATTAACTTTTATTCTTTCCCACGGGGAAACCATGTACTTCTCCCTATTGACAGGACCGTGGTGTCGTACCTCTTCTTGTTATGTGACTTGGAACTGCATTGTAATTCATGTTTGGGTGGTGGGATATCGAATTCTGCCTGGATCCTACCTGCCCTTCAGTTATTTCTGCACCTCCATCCTCTATGTGGTCGTCTGTACTTTGGATACCATCACAGTATTTTCCCACTAGTTGGATGCAGTCAGTTCAGAACTGACCATTCGGGATGTTACTTCAGATAGTGTCGAATTATGGTCCTTCCTTGTCGACCCCCTCATTAGTGCTTCTATCTGCTAGTCCATTTTTTGACCTTCATGCCTAGCGCAACTCCACTATGATCCCCATCCGCAAGTGCTCCTGAATGTTTTGCAGGGACCATGCCAAGCACCAGTGCCTCTGAATTTTACCCACTCTGGTACCATTTTGGAGTCTCCTTATTGTGTTGATAACCAGTGTGGAGTTTCCTTCCATTATGACGTTTGTCATCCCTTCTCGACTTAGAATCTCGAGGCCGGTCTCCATAGATCTGAATTCTGCGACATTGTTTATTGAGTTTCCTAGACTCCCAACATACATCTAGATGATATTTCCTTTAATATCCTTGATTACTCCTCCCATTCATGTCCGTCCTGGGTTACCTTTCAATGCCCCATCAAAATTCATCTTGAGGGAGCCTACTAGTGGTGGTTTCCAATTGCGCTCACCTACTTGGAGTTGTAGTGGTCGTATTACTTAATTGGGGTTGTGTCCATCTTTCAGGTGGAAGACTTTTAGAATGTGGGAGTCTTGGTTTGTGAGTTGCGCTCCTCCTGCCTGGCAGTTGTGACTCGGTACCGTTTCCTTTTTCATGGAGATTATTGTTTCCTTGATCTTCCCTTCCAGACAGCTTTGGTTCCTGAATATGCATCAGTTCCTTTCCTTCCATATTTCCCATATGATCATTCCCAAGATGAGGGTCCAACAGAGGTTCACCTCTTCGTTTTCACTGTAGTTCTCTTTCCAAGTATTGATAGTTGCGAAGATGTTACCTCAAATCCTATTTGAATGTCAAAAGATACCTATCGCCCAATCCCATATTTATGTTGTGTAGGTGCATTCGTCAAGGAGATGGTTCGTGGTTTCTTCCTTGGATTGACAGAGGTGACATCTGAAAGGACCTATGAATCCTCTTTTTTTTAAGTTTTCCCAAGTTAGAATTCGGTTGTGGATTATTAACCATTGGAAAATATTAATTTTTGGCCAATGGGGGTCATTCCAGAGCTTATCCCATTATTGCATTGGTTCTTCTTGGTCCTGGTCCACGATATAAATTTAGACTTATTTTAGATTAAATTCCCCGTCGTATTTTTGTCCCCATCTCAATTGGTCATTTCCTTCCGTGACTGCAATTTTTATTCTCCCCAATTCCTCCTCCACCTCTTTTACTGTTGTTGTGGTTTGGGCTCTATTCTGTGGGGTGAGAGTGTTCCAGATTCTCCATTTGTTGCGACCTATTTCTTGTTTCCAGTAATGGTAGACTCTGGTTTTACCTTGTGCGATCAACTCAATTTGGAGTGCCTCCCTGTCAGGTTTCTCCATTATGGGTTCCTATTGCCAGGCGTCCTCCTAGAATCTAGTTGTTCTGCCATTCTTGACTGCCTAAAAGTTGTATGTCTGAATCTAGGCTTTGTTGCGCCAGGCTAGGTTCCAGATGGTTGAACCTTCCCTGATTCCTCTGAAGCGTATTTTGTCCTGGTTTCTTATGTCCGAGGCATACTTTTCCTTCCACAGTTTTACCCATGGTGTAGTATTTTCTTTGACCCAACGCCACCAGAGTTTCACCCTGTAGGCGTCATTGGTCACTTGCGGGTCTTGTAGCCCCAGACCTCCTTTGCTTTTTGGTTTACAAGCCTTCTCCCAAGCCACCAAAGCCCATTTTTTCCTTTTTTATGCTCCTCGCCACAGGAATTCCTTTGGATGGTTCTTATTTTTTGTAGAACCCCCTTGGGGTTGGGAAAATAGATATCATAAAGGTTAGGATTGCTTGCAAAACAAACTTGGTCAGAATAAGTCTTGGCTAGGCTGAGGGATCTGTACATCCATATTTTCACCTGTTCCTGTAATTTGTTGATTATTCCTTCCCAAGTGGACATTTTCTAGGCTTTGTATGTCAGGGGTATGCCCAAGTACTTAATTGGGAGTTCTTTGCATTCAAAGCCCAGAATGTTGGCCAAATTCCTTTGGATTGTGGGGTTGGTATTGAAGAAGAAGATCATAGAATTGGAATGGTTGATCTTTGAACCCAAGGCTTCCCCAAACCCTTCTAGGATTCATTTGTAGGATTTTTCTTCCTTGACCATGGGTATGCCATGAAGTGATGTGTCATCCACAAACTGTTGGTGCGTAGAAGTAGGGCAATTGTTGAAGGGTTTGATACTTGTTTTTTCACCTGTTGCAATTTCACTTTTAATGCTTCGTCTGAGACCTTCCATCATCAGAATGAAAAGGAAGGGGGACAGTGGGTCTCCTTGTTTGAAGCCTCTCATGGGCCAACAAAGTTTGGTTGGGGCTCCATTTATTAGCAGTGAGTAGCTTGTTGTGAAAACTAGGCTGACTCTCCATTTGATCTAGTGTTGGGTGAAACCAAAAGATTCCAAGGTCTTGACCATATAGTCCTAGCTAATTTTTTCATAAGCTTTTGCCAGGTCTACTTGTATTATCATTCCCCCTCTCTTTTGAAGCTTTAGGGTGTGGATCAGTTTGTGGGCATGGATAATATTTTCCATTATATGTCTTCCTTCCATGAAGCCTTCATGTTCTTGTGAGATCAAAGAGGGTAGGAGGGGTTTCAATCTATTTGCTATAACTTTGGATATTATCTTATAAACCACATTGCATAGTGCTATAGGTTTGTAATGATCAGGGGTTTTGGCTTCATTTTATTTGGGGATTAGTGTAATCATTGTAACATTTAATGCTTTTAGAATGGAAGTTGACCTTCTAGATTCTTCCACAACCCTATAAACATCTTGTTTAACAATTTCTCAGCAGGCTTTGAAAAACTCCACTGTGAAGCCATCTGGACCTGGGGCTTTCCCGTTGGGCATATCTTGGAGTACTTGGTCAATTTCCTCCTCTGAAATGGGTTTGTTCAGGTTTTTATTTAGTTCCTCAATGACCAGGTGGGGGATATGATGGATTATCCTTTATATGGCCTACGTTCTGTCCTGGTTGTGTTCTTGGGCTATCCTGTGGAAGTGGTGTACCAGAGTAGTTTCAATCTCCTGATGTGACTCTCTCTCTATTCCGTCTTGGTCCTTAATCTTCAGGATTTTGTTATGGGCTCTTCTGGCCATGGTTTTTCTATGAAAAAACTTGGTGTTATGTTCTCCTTCCTTTAGCCATCTGATACAGGACTTTTCTCGCCATAGTGTTTCTTCTTGTTGGCATCGAGCTTCCCATTCTTGGGTCATCTGGATCTCTTCCTTTTTCCATTCCTCTGTATAGCCCTCCGATATGCAGGTTTCTTGGAGTTTTTTCATTTTTATCTTCTATGTTGTTTTTCTCTTGGTTTATGTTCCCAAAAGTGTCCTTGTTCCACTCCTTGAGCCTATATTTGATATACTTTAGTTTCTTATAGAGTTTGAACATACTTGTCCCTTTCTCTGGTTTCTCCTCCCACCACCACTATTTGATTCTTTCCTTGAAGGTCGGGTGTTCAATACAAAATTTCTCAAATATGAAGGGTCTATTCTTTTGTGTGGTTTGGAAGCCTGCTTCCAAATTCACTTTCCAGTGATTAGATCCCTCCCAGGGGAGGATGTTGCAATCTAAGGTTATCCCATGCATAATGATTGACTCCAATGCTAGGAATCTGTTGAGTCTTGTTGCTACCTGATACTGGTTCATCTGTTTATTGTTCCAGGTGAACTGGACATTATTAGTTTTGAGGTCTACCATCTTCGTTGTGTTTATGAACTTTGAGAATTCTTCTGCATGCTTATCCAGTCTTCTTGTACCTCCTCTTTTCTCCGGAAGTGACATGATGATGTTTAAGTCCCCTACCAGGATCCATTGGAGGTTGTTGGATCAGGTTTTAAGGTCTTCTAAGTCCCATATCATTCCTCTCTTTTCCTATGACACCTAGGGCCCATACACATTAGTGCATATAATCACCTCTTTATTTCCAATGATTTTCATGTGAACCATGAGGGTGTGCATGGTCTCTTCAGATACTACTAGGCTCAGTACTTATGGGTTCCACAAGGTGAGAATTACTTCTGCCATTTTGTGGCCTCCAAAAACCACCATCTTGTACTTGTGCCATTGTTGTTTACTGATTTCCTCCATTCTGTCTGTATTGCATTTTGTCTCTTGTATAAAACAAAGATCTAGTTGTTCTTGCTTTAGTCTATTCCTAAGGATTCTTTGCTTTCTCGAGATGTTTAGTCCTCTTATATTCCAGGTTATAACCTTCATTTTAAACATGTGGGGGGAATTTGGGGAAGAGTTTCTTGATATTACCCGAGTTTATCAGTAGCCCTTCAAGCTCCTGTAGGGATACGCTATTTGTTTTCCTACCTTTTTTCCTCCATGTCTTCTTGGGTGAGAGTTGTGGTTGTCCCTTGCCATATTTGACTCCTAAGTGTCCAATATCCCCATGTGTGCACTTTAGTCCTCTGTCTTTGGCTTCCTCCCTTAAGAGAAATAGGTACTGAATGCGGTCAAGTTTCTCTGTTGGAACATTGTCTACTCCCTGTCTTTTCCATTGCTCCAGTATGTTCGAGAGATCTATCCCTTCCCTTTCCATAAGGTCTCCGAGATCAGTATATTCTATGCCTACTTCGCTTGGGGTCATTTCTGCATCTCCCTCTGCTTCTTGCATGGGGGTGTTGTCGTCTCTGATTTCTCCATCCATTGGGGTTGTGTAACTCCCATGTTCCTTCTTGTTACTTGGTCAATCAGTGGGCTCATTTGTTGCTTGTTCTTTGGTTTCTTGATATTTTTCCGAATCCTTTTCATTTTCTGCCCCTTTGTTGTTTTTGTCCCTTCCTTCTGATTTATTATGAGTCTCCAAGTTATTTCCTATTGGGGTTCTACTATGTTTGTTGTTTTCTTTGCTTCTGGGGTTCGGTTTTATAAAAACATCCACATCCTGTTGTGGTTTGGGGTTTTCCGATTCCTGTTTTGTATTAAGAGGGAATTCTCTGATCAGGTGGCCATGTTCATGGCATCTTCTGCATCTGAAGGGGATTTGTCTGTAATCTATGTTTTGGATCCATTCCTCATCCCT
>SNQJ01S0059086.1:23086-34061 GCA_010110895.2 Picea sitchensis
ATATATGAAGTTATAATGGAATTCGTTTAATTATTTCTATCGAACTTAATGGTAAATTTGATCATATTTCTTTGCAGAGATGAACTTTTTTTGAACTTCATTGTTCCATGAATTTGAACATGAACACAAACTAGGTGACTTAACATCCAAGAAACATCTTGAGAGCATTCCCTAGGGGTTTCATACTAGTTTATGTACTAGAAAGGCTGTGTAGTAAGGAAGCTAGGGGGTCTAGGTTTTGGTAGCATAGGAGTATGTTGAAGGGGATGTTCTTGCCCTGTAGCTAGAATATTTGATTGTTTTGTTTACGTTTTGTGTGATACTTTATTATCAACTTATATGCTTGTGTACATGTTGTCATGATTATATAGTTATCTGCCAATTGTTATGAATTCAAATTTGTGCAACTTCAATTAGAAGCCATAATTGAATCCAATATCGACATTGATATATAACGAAATGACATGAAGTTGTGATAGTGTGCCCATCATGGGAATCTGTGTATTGTATTGGTGTAGTTTTAAATGAAGTTAATGTACTACTTGATCATGGGGTTAGCCACTTTATTGATCCTACATGTTATTCTCATTTGGATGATATAGGGAATAGCCAGTGATAATTGTTGGGGAATATGTTGATTGAAAATGACAAAGAACTTATCATTTACCTATAGGTTGTAATTGACATAGATTGATTTCGATGTGGTCTTTGTAGGGTTCACTTGATCTAATTTCAACCATAATTGTGTGTATAGTAGTATTAAATAATTATAACAAATCATTCTAATTCTGGCTTTGGATCAATTTGTATATAAGATTAAATATTGTCAATGATGGGGAAGTATAAAAATCTGCTAATGGGATATTGAATGTTGAATGTTGAATGTTGAATTTCTCTTATTGTTTTTTTGTTGAATGTTCAATTCTTTGGTCTGTAGTATAACCTCTTAACTGTATCATTCGCTGCCCATAACGTGATCTTTCTTCATGTGTCAGATTTTCACATTGCCAAAGGACACATTGGTGTTTCCTGCTCATTACTACAAGGGCTAGACAGGTAAATGTTGAATTTCTATGAGGGAAAATGTACCATCATCCTTTTGAGGTCCCATATTTGACCTCCATCATTTTTCTTTTCTTTTTGGCATGTATTGTCCCTTCTTCTCTTTGTTGGATTTAATTGTAGCACTTTTCTATGTTTATGTCATGGTCATTGTTGGCTTCCTTCAAATTTTGATGGAGATGGCTAAACTAAATAAGATATACAAATAAACCAAGCAGCTACTACCATCACTGGTACTTTCTTAACAAGTCACATTGCCCAATCACATTGATATGTGTGGAAGCATATTAAAATGTAATGTGACTTAAATTATTAATTGTGAAAACAAAACAAAAAAGAAACAAAAAATGAGACAACAAAACCAAAAGAATTGAACCCAGCTTAATTCTAGATGTGACTGAATTATACAATTCTACTTTTGTTACAATGGAGTTACAAAAGATATACAGTGTTCATTTGCCAATAACAAAATTAGAATTGCTTCTCTATGAAGGGAAGACAATTCAATTTTATTCCAGTAATACAAGTATCTCTGTTTACAAAATGACATGCAGGTCACAACCTGATAAACACTACAATATGGACATGCAATATCATAATTGAATATATCCATAAAGTGAAACATTAGAATTACATAAACCCAAACAATTGAACGCAGGTCCAAGTATCTGAAGATTTGATGCATTTACAACCAATTAAGATATGGGAAAAGATGGATTTTTGGACATAATGAATCCTGAAGCATCTGGAAGATGGATTTCTGGACTTCTGGGGTTCAAATGTCCATGTTTTACCTAGTGACATGTACAAGAGTTGGGTTAGTTTTGATACCAAAAGAATATTTTTCTAGCTTGCCTTAAGTAATTATTTGACACACAAAATATAAGCTTCATTTTTCTAAGTTGCAAAATTATTTGGAAGAGAATACACTTATAGGAAACTTGAATGTCTCGAGTTCCCATTGATAGAGGGTCACATCTTCAAAAACAAATATGATAATGAGACTTTAAAAACAATAAATTATTAAATTAAGAGGGTAGAAAAGTTAACATACAGATTACATACCTAGCACTTGTCCCAACTCTACCTTCAAAAACATCAGATATCTTGCGTTTTCTATTTTTATCTATTGTTCTTATCACTATACTAAGCTCAGTTGTTTCAAGAAGGTGTTTTTTTTTCTTAAATCCATCTATTTTACGCCTATAAAATGCTTGACCCATTTGCACAAGAACATGTGAATGATTGGAACCCCGTCCTTTCTGTGTGCATCTATGGTAAATGGTACGAGCTAGCTTATGTGATTTATCCATACCCTGTGTACCCCAAATGGACAAAATTCCATATTTTCTTGCAAACCATGGTCCATGTGCAAATAATTGATGCTACAAACATTGGCATCAATCTATCTTAGAATACCAAACAAATGTACGAAATGAAGTTAATTTACAATAAATTATGTATAGTAAAGAAACGTACAAAGGAAAGTACTAGTGGGATGAAAATTAATATGCATACCATATAATGTGTCATATGGTTGTCTCTCCAGGATTCTATCATTGCTCTTATGAAGTCTGTAATAGCTTCTTGAAAGGTTATAGCATCACCTTCCATGAATTTTTCCTTATCCATCAGTAGAAAAAAAAGATGAAAGTGACCTCCAAGCACATTTCTTCTTTCTAGTTGATTCACTCCCTTCACTAGTGCGATCATCTTCTGCATCAATTAATTCTTCATACAATCCCCAACATCCATGTCCACATTTGTTTTAAAGAAAACGACGTGCCTTGACACCTGGCATTGATGGATTTGCTGGAAGATTTCCTTGTGTACCTAACCTCTTAATATCTTTTTCAATTTTAACATGTCCACCATGCAAACCTGCTTTTGAAAGGACGCGTTCAATTGCCTCAATTGACTTTTTACTTTCATCCTATGAGGTTTTTTTCCATGCAAAAAAAAAAAGATAAATACACCATCTTATCAACAATTCTCACAAATTCATGCAAAGTGCACATGTGCACCCTAATTAATGGTATATGAAGCATTGCATCTAGATTTGGATCAAGTTGATCACAGTTGGGAGGAAGGTTTTGATGACAACTCAAAATACCACCATTCCAACTTCGATCTTTTTGTTTTTTATTCATGCAATATAAGCAACTATGCATTGCATTTGCACCATGAGAAATGTTGTACATACACTTGAGAGTTTTTAAATCAGTTGCAAGGTGCCATTCCACAAAATATGAACCATATCCTTCCACATATAATTTTTCCCCTGCATCATGTGAAGACATAATTGATGGTAAAGATGTTTTTCTGAAAACAAATTTCAATGACTCATGGGACTCCTTGTTGACACAAAAAATTCCCAACCAAAAAAGGTGATCTTCAGATTGAACTTGAAAATATTTATCACTTGTCTTATGAAGGTTTGGATCTAATGCACGATTCATTAATGTGATTGAAACTCTTTCATATTTTTCATTGTTGATTAACTCCATCTCATCCAATTTTAGGACAACAATCAATTTCCCACATGCCTCCTCAATAGAGATGTCATAGTAACTCACCATAAGCTGTAATACCCACTCTAGGTCATACCACAAGTTTTTTTTTCTCATTAATGGAATAATTTCACTTGATACTTTACTTTTATTCTTACTTGCAACTTCATGCATTACTTCTAATTGATATGCATCTCCCAAATAATCAACAAATTTTTTATTTCGTAGTCCACGCTCTTTTTGCACATGAAAAGGGTGAGGAACCAAAATCTTCTTAATTCCGACATTCAACATTCCCTCTCTTAGAACTTTAAAAAGACTTGCATTTGATTCCCTGTCGATCCATCTATCGTCACAAAATCCTTGAACATCCTTTACATTAATTGTTAAGTTTTCAATGAATTGGTTAACTACTTCTTTCCTCAAAGCATCAAATTCTGTTTGTTTGAGCATTGATTTAATGCCACTTTTCTTCAACACATTTTTGCACAAATCCACAATATCAGTACAACTTGGATCTAATACAGACTTGACCCAAAACACCCTTTCTTTATAGGCACCTCCCATCTTTACCATACATTATAATGGTTTCAACTCTTTTGATCTCTTTCTCAACCCCACATGAGTTTCCTTTAAGGAAGAGAGTCTCTTTTGGAGACGATGGATATAATTTTTCAACATTTCAATTTCTTTTGTTGAGCTGGATTTCACTTGAAGCAGTTCATCCACATGTATTTGATTCAACATTTATGTTATTTTGTTCAATCTTATGATTTCATGATACTGAACCATATTTGAGTGATGGAGATGATTTAATTTGACAATAAGATCTTGGATTTTTTGTTCAATGGAAATCTGGTTACCATCCAAATTTTTACAGTATCCTAGAAGACCATTGTTTCCATGGCATACAAACTGGCATAGTCCTGTTATTGTTTTGAAATCGGGATGAGATTTGGACACAGGGTCAACTAGATAAAGTTCTCCTTTCACCCAAAGATCTAAATTTTTAGCTCCATATTCCCTTAATGCACTGTAGTCAATGTTAGGAATCGATTTCTGATTTTGTTTATGGATTGGTGCCATATCCTGACTTAAATTTATGCGGCTAACCTAGTGATAGTTTCTTACACCATTTTCATCAATTGAAGAGTCCTGAAAACAACCAATATTATGAAAAACAAAACATACTAGAAAATCCCACAATGAGAAAATCAACTTGCAGAAGAAATAATTTCAGAGATCTTCTAAGGAAAAGACAACTTTTCAAATACTGAGGCATAGCTCAAAGATATCAGGCATCTTGTAGAATATTGTAAATTCAGCTAAGCTTGTATGTTTGCATCTGAAGACAATATAGATTAAAAACCGGTGATTAGAATATAAGAAACCAATATTATAACAATAGAGAATCTAAATGAATAAATGACATGTATCCCACTTGGGTTTATTCTCCCTCTAATATGAGCATTTTCTAATTAGTTAGATATATTTATTCACAACAATCAATAGACTTCTAAGTTTTTGTCATTAGAACAAAAATATAATCACCAACAAAAGTAATAAATGGATTTCTCAATGAAGCATAGAGTATGAAAGGTCCCCTTTCACATTTGTCTTCTACATTGTGAACCCAATCCCTTCATCTCCTTACACCTACTTGAGAAATATCTAAAGTATCTCACCGCAGTTTTTGTAAAATCCAACACTAAAACTACCATTTTTTTGCAAATTTAGGGGATATCCAAAAAAGGAATATAGTTGTTTATTGTAGAAAAAAAACTCGGTGCGCTGAATTTAAAATTTAATCTTATCAGAATCTGGTAGGGCACCAACTTTTAACACATCTGGTAGGGGATGAACACATCCTTTAATTCTATTAACTCGAATAGGATCCTGACTTATTTAGTTTCTTATGTTGATATGTTCAGACTAGATTACAAGATTTAGCTATGAGGACAATGGAAAATTTCATAGTGTCTCATAGGTCATTGGACACACTTGTTCTTGAACCAACTAACAAGAAGGGATCTCTTAAAATAATGGACTAGTCGGTGCTCATAAGCCATCTAATGTTAAATCTGGACGAAATAATAAAATCAAAGAAGCTCCATTGGCATCACTAGAATGTGGTGCTGAAAATCTTTCCATTTCCAAAAGACCCCAAAAACCAACTGAAGAACTACCTATTGAAGATAGGACTGCAAGTTATAAATTGTTTGGGCAACAACTATATTCCTCGTAAGATACTTGTACCTCACCTAAAATGGTAAGACTACATGCAAACATATTTATCTATTTATTTAACACAACTTTTATTTTTGTTGACTGAAATGTGATGCTAATTGTTTTATTCTCTTGTGTTGATATGTTCAGACTGGACTATAGCCTTCAACTACGAGGATGATTCCACATTTGATGGTGCCTTAGGTTTTATTGGTCACACCTGTCGTCAAGCGAACCATCAAGAAGAGGCAAAATAATGGGCTAGTCAGTGCCTAGAAGCCATCTAAAGTTAAAGACATCCAAAGGAAGAAAACCAAAGACAACCCACAAAATCCCTTCTCACTTATAGAGGAAAGGGGTGTGGGAATTTTTTGGGATCCAAGTGTCCAGAAGAATGCCTAAAGAAGGACCTATAAGCGAACTCATTACCATGTTCTCTAAGATGGAAACAACTTCAGTTCTGATGAATTGAAGACTCTGATCAACAATATGTACTATACATTTGCAAGATGCACAAATCCAGTATCTTTGGCTCAGCCAGTGTATTATGCAGATCTTGCAGCACATCAAGGGATACTTTACCTTCAGAGATTAGCATTTACAACCTCTTAGACTTCATCCACTTCGTTCTTATCGTTGTCCTCATCTGATCTGAATTTTCCTAAACTTCACGATGGAGTCAAGAATGCCATGTTCTTTTGTTGATTAAGGTTTTAGTATTTCACTGAAAATGATTTATTGGAAATGGGTCTCTGCATGCCAAGGATGGCTCGAAAATGGCTATTTTGATTGGTATTTTCTAAAAATAGATGGGAAATATCCTCTTGTTGTTGGAGCAGAAAATGCAGTGTGTTATCCTCATTCACCAAACTCATCGAAAGTTTTTTCTTTTTAGAGTTGAAAAGATGTTCCAGTAACATTCTCAATACAGGCTAGGCATGATGTTTCATTTCATATTACTCAGGATCCTTTTGATGGGGTGCCTACAAACCCTATGGAGATAACATGGATATCAGAGAAGAAAGACACTTAACCAAGTCTTCTATCAGTCATATTATAAAAAGAAGGTGGATTCATATCTAGCATCTGGTCTTGAGAAAGAGTTTCCTGGTTTGGTTGTTTCAAGCCTACAATAGGTTCTGCTTCCTCGCCAGGAAGATCAATTAATAAAATTCAAGGAAGAGAAGCTTTCCAAGGGATTATATGTTCCTTCTATGGCTTCTACAGGAAGTAAATGGGGTATTGTTATGTCCCGAAATGCAGGGTTTAAAAATTAGGTTGATAAGACATTAAGTGCACTAGATGAAGATTTAGGATGCCCATGCAAATTCTAATACATTCCATTTGTTAGTTCATATGGGCTTGAAAGAAGACAAAGATGAAACTTTGGACATACAGAGATGGGAGTTTTCTTAACAGAATTTCAAGAAGGTTTCCCAACTGTTATGAAGTCATATCCTAAGAATAAGAGAAGAAGCACGTTCCATTTTGCAAAACATGTTGAGTGTATTGTATAAATGGAATCCACTGATGAATGCAATGAGGTCGCAGCCCAGTTTGCTGAAGATTGGGTTCGGGTGTCCTCTGAAATATGGGTGAATAAGAAAAAAAGATGACAGTATCCTCTAAAACGGGTTTTATGAGGGAATTCAATCATGACAACTTCAACATGCTAGTAGTAAACTGTATCCTCTTCTGCAAATGCTTTTTGCAGTGATGGAAGTTTTGGCAGTTTAAAGTCAAAAGAAAGGATTTGATGACAAATTGAATATTTTCAGGCATCCTTCGAGAGTTTAGAGACAAGTGGAAGAGGATAAAACCAGGTTCGAAGTCTTCTTTTCTAGAAGTTGAAGATCATTGCAACTTTCAAGTGACAGTATCAGCAGTTGATGGGAATTGATGGCATTCAGTTTTTAGCAACTAGATCCCAAATTTCCAGGCAAGAAATCAACAGACAATTCCATATTTCAAGGAGTGTTCATCAATGATTGAGTATGAATAGAAAATGGATTACATGTGGCAATTATTTCCAACTAATTTCAGCATTTGAGAATGCTTTTCATCTTGTTCCATATTTATTTCTTTTATTTTTAGTATGTAGAATAAAATTTGTTTCCTAGAACTTAGAGATAGTTATCCACCTATTTTTATATATTTGTTAAATTTTAATAGGAAATGGGAGCAGTCTCTCTAGATTGTAGTTTTGAGAAATAGAGAGGATAGACCCGAGAGGTCTTTTGTAAAAGTTTCATGAAATATCAATGAAGCAACAAGGTGATTGAAGTCTCTTTCTAAAAGACATGTACTACTTTCTATGCAAAGATATGGACAGTCCAATTTAGTCCTTGGTTAGTATGTAAATTTTCTACAGTTAGTTCATAGTCTTTTTCATTCATGAATGCATTGTAATTTCTATATGGTATATGGAAAATACTTGTTATGCTGAGAAGACTCTCTTAAGTGTTTTATGAGAGTTTTTACCATTACTGTATTCATTTTTTGTTTAATCAATTTGGAAAGGGATTTTCTGAGTTGGGTTAGTTCTTCGGTTTAAAGTGTCATCCCAAGGATCATCTTGTCTGAAGGATGAAACAATCAACCCTTCTCTATATCTTCCATTCACAACCTCATCTTTGAAACAATTAAAAAATTGCTAGCCAATGATTCTATTGTCTCCATTTTCTACCCATAGACTCTTAGTTTGGGGTTATAGTTTTGTATGGACTCCATGCCCAATGGATTCACTGCCTTCTGATCAAATTTACCACTCTCTTAGTTTCTTAAAACCCAAGTAACCCGAATCAAATCCTATCATTTTAAGATGTGCTAGGCTTGCCCTTGAAGTAGTCTAAGAGCAACTTCTAGCACTAACACAATGGACACCTCAATTCTTTCTATAAACCAAAAAACTTTAAGGATATTAGTGGGAATGGTTGGAAATACTTACAAACAAGCACCTTATGTTTGAGCTTGGTTCAAAAATTAATCCCATACTACATCTACATTAGGATTTATTTTATAGTAGTTTTCATGGTACTTCAACATTTTCTAACTCGTAGCACTCTACCAGGGAGAAGTTAGCTTGCTTTCCAATTCAGTTCCCCTAAGCTTTCCACATAAATCATTTAAATGATCATTCCTTGTGAATGCATCCTTCACCTCTCTTTCTTATACCATTCTTTCCAAAAACCCATAATTATATAAAGGGCAACTAATGTTCTCTTGTTTGATGCTGACGATGCTGGAACTGCCAAAATTATTTACTCGTGGAAGAGGAATGTCAAATCAACATTTTTTCTGACTCAAAAAACTTATTGGATTTCCTTCATTCTCCTCACGGTGTCTACAAAATAGAGATGACGTACAAATTACACCAAACAAGAAAATAGATATGATGCTTTTCTCAAAGATGCTCTCCTCAAAAAAATGTCCATTAAAATCTGAATGAAATGTATCTAGCAACAAACATCAATTAGAGTTGTAAAGGGTATATAGGGGTTACCCAAGATTACCATGGAAGCTTTACCTAGGATTTTTTTGACAAGGGATCTTCAAACTAGTAACTACCTTTGGTGTTCTATTTGCAATTTTGTATAGGCCTATAAAATATTTACTCACTAGGTCAGGGTTCTTCTATTCTTTTGATCTTACAAGGATTACCATTTGTGTTTGTAAAACATTAATAGACCCATTTTCCTCCACTTGATAGGTCATTGATCGTTGGGACATTCTCTTCCTATTCAAATGCTATTGCTTCCAACCATCGACTAGCAATGGATGTCATTTGCCTCCCCTCACAAGAAGTTATTTTTCCTCTTGACAATACCAATGGTAGTCCACCATGCATGAAAACTTTAAAGGAATCCTTTAAAATTTAAATGGCCATTAGAAGCACCAAGTATCAATCATTTTGCAACACAGTTGATTAAATTTCATGGAAGCTATCAAGAAAATAATAGAAATGACCGTTTAAATGTGGTTTAGCATTTTTCCATGCTAATCTAGCTCTGTCATAGACCTATAGGAAATATTGTGCAAAGTAGATTTTAGAGTAGTTGTATTCTCCAAAATAGTAGTAAAGGGATCTAATAATTCCAAAAGTTCATAAATTGTAGGTGGCTAAATGAAGGAATTAATATCATCCACAAAAAAAAATTCTTACTCCATTTGATCAAGATGATTGGCCTAGGGAATCAACTAGGTGTTCTCACTCTAGGAAGATAACATACTCAATTTTCACATCTAATCAATGATATCAGTAAACCTTCTTATTTATACATTAGATGCTTTCAAGTGATCTTGTAAAAACAATAATGTTTTCTTCTTAAGGATACTTTTGGCATCAATGGACGCCTCAGTTCTATCTATAATCTCAACAACTTTAAGGACATTAGTTGGAATGGTTGGACACTTCCAAATGAGAACCTACTATTTGAGCTTGGTTCAACATTTCATCCCATACTTCATCTACATTAGCCTTTATTTTATAGTAGTTTTCATGGTACTTTAACATTTTCTAACTCATAGCACTCTCCAAGGAGAAGTCATCTTGCTTTCCGACTCAGTTCCCCTAATATTGCCACAGAAATCATTCAAATGATCATGCCTTGTGAATGTAGAATTCACATCTATCGCATGTTGTAACTGCCAAAAATATTTACTCATGGAAGAGGAATGTCAAATGAACATTTTTTCTGAGAGAACTGAGGTGTACATTATGATTCATCAAATTTATTTTTCTGATTCAGAACTGAGGTGTACAATAATCTGCTCTTCTTAAGGATACTTTTGGCTAATCTAACTCTGTACATGAAAACACACACAATATTACACACAATACACCATACCACCATGGATTTTTTTCTTTCTTACTGGCTATACAAAACATCCTCAAATCCCAAGTAGTTTCCCCCACCATCACTTAAAAATGAATTGTAATTTGCAAGTTGGATATAATTTTCCAAAGAAACAAAATAAACAGTGAAAGAACAATAACAAGCATACCTATAAGAAGAAACATGCCATGTGTTTGAGAAAGCTATCAATCATACCAAAGAATTTTGTACATAACAACCCTCTGAGTTGAAACCGGCCAAAAAATGCTCTCTTTCTGTAACGAACCGCCTCGTTACGACAACCATTCTAGTACACAGGGAATTTTTTTTTTTTTTTTTTTT
>SNQJ01S0059086.1:34071-46982 GCA_010110895.2 Picea sitchensis
TTTTTGGATAATAATTCTACATTGATATAACATTTGAAGAAAAAGGATTATAATTACATTATTACTGATTCACCCCCCCTCTCAGTAATCCAACAAATGTTGTCATATTTCCCAGAGACGCAACATCAATAAAAAACACAGCGCCAACCTTGGAGAGGACTTTTGAAAGCCTTCCACTACTCCAAATCCAGCTCTGAAAGGCTAAATGGAAACCTAAGGGTATATAGTTATCATTAGACACCTCAAGAAAATCAAATGGACACATTTTGACAGAGAAAATTATGTTTTCCCAAAGTTACTCCTAGAAGAGCAGCGAAGGTCTTGAAAAAGTGGCAGAGACCTGTTTTTTATCATGTTTTTTTTTTCTTCTTCAACACTGTGATGTGAAATTGCCAACAGAGTATATACATGTGAAGTACAACTGAATACCTATCCAATCATGTAACTTTTTCACCATTTAGATCATCTGAGAGAAAGCGCAGCGTGGCCACGCTGCGCTTCTGTACATCAAAACTGTGAAAATACCAAAAATTCCAAAAATTTGCAAAAATTGTCAAAATTCCTTGCAATTTATTTCTTGGACTCCTTGTGTGTTGGGTTTACACAATTAGTGATGCATCATCCGAGAGATCAAGTCTATCTCTCCTCTTTGGCTTCTTTAGCACTATTTTTCATGTTTTTAAGCTAACAATAGAATCACTACAGTTGAATTGTGTTTTAAACTCCAAAATGGTACAATAATCATGGGAAAGTGTCCATGTATGAGCCAAAATAGATCAGAGAATCGATGTCTGAAACAAAAAATCACTATGCTCCCATATTTCCCAGAAACACACAATCAATAAAAGATGCAACACCAACCTTGGAGAGGACTTTTAAAAGCCTTCCACTACTCCAAATCCAACTCTGAAAGGCTCAATGGAAACCTCAGGGTATCTAATTTTCATTAGACACCTCAAGAAAATAAAATGGACACCTTTTGATAGATAAAAGTATGTTTTCCCAAAGTTACTCCTAGAAGAGGAGCGAAATTCTTGAAAACGTGGCAAAGACCTGTTTTTTGTCATGTTTTTTGGATTTTTCTTCAACACTGTGATTTGAAATTGCCAAAAGAGTATATATATTTGAAGTACAACTCAATACCTACCCAATAATGTAACGTTTTCCTCATTTAGATTGTCTGAGAGAAATTGCAGCATGGCCACTATGCGCTTCTGTACATCAAAACTATCAAAATAAAAAATAAATAAAAAATTCCTTGCAATTTGTTTTTGGGACTCCTTTTGTGATGGGTTTACACAATAAGTGATGCATAATCCAAGATATCAAGTCTATCTCTCCTCTTTGGCTTCTTTAGGGCTTTCCTTAGCCTATTTTCCATGTTTTTGAGCTAACTTCAAAATCACTACAGTTGAATTGTATTTTAAACTCCAAAATGGTACAATAAGGGTGGGAAAGTGTCCAGATATGAGGCAACACATATCAGAGAATCGATGTCTGAAACAAAAAAGCACCATGTTGTCATATTTCCCAGAAACGCAGCATGAATAAAAAACGCAACGCCAACCTTGGAGAGGACTTTTGAAAGCCTTCCACTACTCCAAATCTAGCTCTGAAAGGCTCAATGGAAACCTAAGGGTATCTAGTTGTCATTAGACACCTCAAGAAAATCAAATGGACACCTTTTGACAGAGAAAAAGTGGCAGAGACCTGTTTTTTATCATGTTTTTTTTTTTTTTTCTTCAACACTGTGATCTTAAATTTCCAAGAGAGTATATATATGTGAAGTAAAACTCAATACCTATCCAAGCATGTAACGTTTTCATCATTTATATGGTCTGAGAGAAAGTGCAGTGTGGCCACGCTGCACTTCTGTACATCAAAACTGTCAAAAAATAAAAAAATTTAACAATTTGCCAAAATTGTCAAAAGTCCTTGCAATTTGTTTCTCGGACTCCTTGTGTGATGGGTTTACACAATCAGTGATGCATCATCCAAGATATCATGTCTATCTCTCCACTTTGGCTTCTTTAGGGCTTTCCTTAGCCTATTTTTCATGTTTTTGAGCTAACCTCAAAATCACTACAGTTGAATTGTGTTTTGAACTCCAAAATGGTACAATAAGGGTGGGAAAGTGTTCAGATATGAGGCAACACATATCAGAGAATCAATGTTTGAAATAAAATAGCACTATCTTTTCATATTTCCCAGAAGCGCAGTATCAATAAAAAATGCAGTGCCAACCTTGGAGAGGACTTTTGAAATCCGTCCACTACTCCAAATCCAGTTCTGAAAGGGTCAATGGAAACCTGAGGGTATCGAGTGCTCATTAGAAACCTCAAGAAAATCAAATGGACACCTTTTGAGAGAGAAAAATATGTTTTCCCAAATTTACTCCCAGAAGAACATAGAAGGTCTTGAAAAAGTGGCAAAGCCCTGTTTGTTATCATGTGTTTTGGATTTTTCTTCAACACTGTGATCTAAAATTGCCAACAGAGTAAATATTTGAAGTACAACTCAATACCTATCCAAGCATGTAAATTTTTCATCATTTAGATCGTCTGAGAGAAAGCGCAGCGTGGCGATGCTGCACTTTTGTACATCAAAACTATCAAAATACCAAAAGTTTCAACAATTGTCAAAATTCCTTGCAATTTGTTTCTAGGACTCCTTGTGTGATGGGTTTACACAATTAGTGGTGCATCATCCAAGAGATCAAGCCTATCTCTCCTCTTTGTCTTCTTTAGGGCTTTCCTTAGCCTATTTTTCATGTTTTTGAGCTAACTTCAGAATCACTATAGTTGAATTGTGTTTTAAACTCCAAAATGGTACAATAAGGGTGGGAAAGTGTCCAAGTATGAGCCAACACAGATCATAGAATTGATGTCTGAAACAAAAAATCACTATGTTGTCATATTTCCTAGAAACGCAACATCAATCAAAAATGCAGCGCCAACCTTGGAGAGGACTTTTGGAATCCATCTATGAAAGGCTAAATGGAAACATGAGCGTATAAAGTTTCCATTAGAAACCTCAATAAAATTATATGGACACCTTTTGACAGAGAAAACTATGTTTTGCCAAAGTTACTCCCAAAAGAGCAGCGAAGGTCTTGAAAATGTGGCAGAGACTTATTTTGTATCATGTGTTTTGGATTTTTATTCAATGTTGTGATATGAAATTACCAATGGAGTATATATATGTGAATAAAATCTCAATACCTATCCAAGCATGTAACATTTTCATCCTTTATATCTTCTGAGAGAAAGCATAGCATGGCCACGCTGCACTTTTGTACATCAAAATTGTCAAAATACCAAAAATTTCAAAAATTTGTAAAAATTGTCAAAATTCCTTACAATTTGTTTCTAGGACTCCTTGTGTGATGGGTTTACACAATCAGTGATGCATCATCCAAGAGATCAAGTCTATCTCTCCCCTTTGGCTTCTTTAGGGCTTTCCTTAGCCTATTTTTCATGTTTTTGAGCTAACTTCATAATCACTACAATTGAATTGTGTTTTAAACTCCAAAATGGTATGATAAGGGTAGGAAGTGTCATGGTATGAGCCAACACACATCAGAGAATCGATGTCTGAAACAAAAAATCACTATGTTGACATATTTCCCAGAAACGCAACACCAATAAAAAACGCAGCCCCAACCTTGGAGAGGACTTTTGAAAGCCTTCCACTACTCCAAATCCATCTATGAAAGGATCAATGGAAACCTGAGGGTATCGAGTTTCCATTAGAAACCTCAAGAAAATAAAATGGACAGATTTTGACAGAGAGAAATATGTTTTCCCAAAGTTACTCCTAGAAGAGCAACCAAGGTCTTGAAAACATGGCAGAGACCTGTTTTTTGTCACGTGTTTTGGATTTTTCTTTAACCCTGTGATCTGAAATTGCCAACAAAGTATATATATGTGAATTAAATATGAATACCTATCCAATCATGTAATTTTTTCATCCTTTAGATCGTGTAAGAGAAAGCACAGCATGGCCACACCACACTTATGTACATCAAAACTGTCAAAATACCAAACATTTCAATTTTTTTCCAAAATTTTCAAAATTGTGTGCAATTGGTTTCTGGGACTCCTTGTGTGATGGGTTTACACAATTAGGGATGCATCATCCAAGAGATCAAGTATATCTCTCCCCTTTGGCTTCTTTAGGGCTTTCCTTAGCCTATTTTTCATGTATTTGAGCTAACTTCAAAATCACTAAAGTTGAATTGTGTTTTAAACTCCAAAATGGTACGATAAGGGTGGGAAGTGTCCAGGTATGAGCCAACATAGATTAGAGAATCAATTTCTGAAACAAAAAATCACTATGTTGTCATATTTCCCAGAAACGCAGCACCAATCAAAAACGCAACACCAACCTTGGAGAGGACTTTTGAAAGCCATCCACTACTCCAAATCCATCTATGAAAGTCTCAATGGAAACCTAAGGGTATCTATTTGTCATTATACACCTCAAGAAAATCAAATGGACATCGTTTGATAGAGAAAAATATGTTTTCCCAAATTTACTCTCAGAAGAGCAGCGAAGGTCTTGAAAAAGTGGCAGAGACCTTTTTTTATCATGTGTTTTGGATTTTTCTTAACCACTGTGATCTGAAATTTCCAACAGAGTATATATCTGTGAAGTAAATATCAATACCTATCCAAGAATGTAATTTTTTCATCATTTAGATCATCTGATAGAAAGCGCAGCGTGGCCACGCTGTGCTTTTGTATATCAAAACTGTCAAAATACCAAAAATTTCAACAATTTGCCAACATTTTCAAAATTCCTTGCAATTTGTTTCTCAGAATCCTTGTGTGATGGGTTTACACAATTAGTAATTCATCATCCAAGAGATCAAGTCTATCTCTCCTCTTTGGCTTCTTTAGGGATTTCCTTAGCCTATTTTTCATGTTTTTGAGCTAACTTCATAATCACCACAGTTGAATTGTGTTTTAAACTAAAAAATAGTACAATAAGGGCAGGAAAGTGTCTAGGTATGAGAAAACACACATCAAAGAATTGATGTCTTAAAAAAAAAGCACTATGTTGTCATATTTCCTAGAAGCGCAGCATCAATAAAAAACGCAACGCCAACCTTAGGGAGGACTTTTGAAAGCCTTCCACTACTCCAAATATAACTCTGAAAGGCTCAATGAAAACCTTAGGGTATCGAGTTTTCATTATACACCTCAAGAAAATAGAATGGGCACATTTTTATAGAGAAAAATATGTTTTCCCAAAGTTACTCCCAGAAGAGCATCGAAGGTCTTGAAAAAGTGGCAGAGACCTATTTTTTATCATGTGTTTTGGATTTTTCTTCAACACTATCATATGAAATTGCCGACAAAGTATATATATGTGAAGTAAATCTCAATGCATATTCAATCATGTAAATTTTTCATCATTTAGATCGTCTGAAAGAAAGCGCAACGTGGCCACGCTGCGCTTCTGTACATCAAAGCTGTCAAAATACCAAAAATTTCAAAATTTTGCAAAAATTGTCAAAATTTCTTGCAATTTGTTTCTGGGACTCCTTGTGTGTTGCTTTTACACAATCAGTGATGAATCATCTAAGATATCAACTCTTTCTCTCCTCTTTGTCTTCTTTAGGTCTTTCCTTAACCTATTTTTTATGTTTTTGAGCTAACTTCATAATCACTACAATTGAATTGTGTTTTAAACTACAAAATAGTAAAATGAGGGTGGGAAAGTGTCCAGGTATGAACCAACACACATTAGAGAATCAATGTCTGAAACCAAAAAACACTATGTTGTCATATTTCCGAGAAACACAACATCAACAAAAAATGCAGAGCCAACATGGGAGAGGACTTTTGAAAGCCTTCCACTACTCCAAATCCATATTTGAAAGGCTCAATGGAAACATGAGGGTATATTGTTGTCATTAGACACCTCAAGAAAATAAAATGGACATATTTTGACAGAGAAAAATATGTTTTCCCAAAGTTACTCCCAGAAGAGCAGCGAAGGTCTTGAAAAAGTGGCAGAGACCTGTTTTTTATCATGTTTTTTGGATTTTTCTTCAACATTGTGATGTGAAATTGCCAAAAAAGTATATATATGTCAAGTAAAACTCAATACCTATCCAAGAAAGTAACTTTTTCATCATTTAGATCATCTGAGAGAAAGTGTATTGTGGCCACGATGTGCTTCTATACATCAAAACTGTCAAAATACCAAAAATTTCAAAAATTTGCAAAAATTGTCAAAATTCCATGCAATTTGCTTCTCAAACTTCTTGTGTGATGGGTTTACACAATCAGTGATGAATCATCCAAGATATCAAGTCCATCTCTCCTCTTTGGCTTCTTAAGGGCTTTCCTTAGCCTATTTTCATGTTTTTGAGCTAACTTCATAATCACTAGAGTTGAATTGTGTTTTAAACTCCAAAATGGTATAATAAGGGTGGGAAAGTGTCCAGGTATGAGCCAAAATAGATCAGAGAATCGATTTCTGAAACAAAAAATCACTATGGTGTCATATTTCCTAGAAACGCAACATCAATAAAAAATGCAACGCCAACCTTGGAGAGGACTTTTGAAAGCCTTCCACTACTCCAAATCCAGCTCTGAAAGGCTCAATGGAAACCTAAGGGTATCTATTTTTCATTAGACACATCAAGAAAATCAAATGGACACATTTTGAGAGATAAAAATATGTTTTCCCAAAGTTACTCCCAGAAGAGCAGTGAAGGTCTTGAAAAAGTGGTAGAGACCTGTTTTTTATCATGTTTTTTTTTTTTTCTTCAACACTGTGTTCTGAAATTGCCAATAGAGTATATATATGTGAAGTACAAATCAATACATCTTCCAAATGTAAAGGGAGGGATAAAAATCCAAGAGAAATATACAATCCTCCAATATCAAGAGAGATTTGAACTCTCCATCCTTTCCCCTTCCTTCCACCCAAGAATATATGAGAGATAATAAAACTTTACATTAAATCATCACATAGAACCTGATAATGCTTCCTGAGACTTCTTCAATTTATGCAATTCTTCAATTCTTGGAGTACTCTGATCCTATAGATAATATTAATCAATGTATTCTCTGAAACTCCTCCAATTTTCACTCTTTGAATCCTCCCCAAAAAGAGGTTATAGAAAGAATGGTAGACTTTATTCATTTCTGGTATGTTCAGAAAACCCAACTTGTACAGCATGCCCCGTGCTCAATATTTCACATCCAATTCTAAACCCCACACACAAGCAACGAAAGTCCATTCTCTTTCCAATGGAAGTGGTCCCACTTCATTTGGATTCTGTATGAGGAAGTTATGATTGTTTTACCTGGAACATTTGTTTATTGACTAGCTTCAGGACTGGTCACAAACTCTATCTTCCACAGAGTGTATCTCCATACTTATAGCGAATCAAGAGCTGAAATTTTTACAAGAGGTACCTTGATATGTCTTCTCAATACCAAAGCGATTTCATCATCTGAATCGTTCTAAAAAAAAATTTATAGCAAAAATGGTAAGATGACTTGAAAATAACATACCTTAGAACACATCACCAAAAGACTTCATCCTCCCTAGAAATCCAGCCTTCTTTTCTTCTTATTTCCTCTGAAATTCGACTTGTATCAAAAATGAATGTATAATGATGTTTATTTATACCATTTTTGTCACTTCCTTTTAACATTAGGGTGTACCTGATACTTTCTTATTTTGTAATTCTTTTCTTTAATTATCTTCAGGGCCTACATGTACTTCCTTCTTCAATTCACTTTGTCATCTTAAAAAATTCATTTCTCCTCAACCATGAGGATCCACGTGACGTGTCAAATACCACCAGAAACAACATGATGTATACTATCCATTCATGGGTGTTGTATATCCATGTGTCCAAATACCTTTATCAATCTTGCGGTCCAAAACCCATGACTAGGGTTGACATCAATGACAACAACAAATCTTCCAACACTAGACTGGGCTGGAGATTTGTATCGTAGGAGATCTACAAATGGATATGTGTTTAACCTATTTGGAGGAGCAATAAGTTGGATGAGCAAAAGACAGGCTGTAGTGGCACTTTCAACTACAAAATCTGAATACATGGTGGCCACTCATACAAGTAAGGAAGCAATATGGTTACAAAGATTGTGTTCAGGTATTGGGTTGGTAGAACAAGATGTAAGGATAGAGTGTGACAGTCAGAGTGCAATTTTTCTGGTGAAGAACCCTGCTTATCATTCAAAGACAAAGCACATTGATGTTCAATATCACTTTGTGCGAGACATGATTGAAGAAAAGAAAGTATCACTGATGAAGGTGGACACTTTGAAGAATGTTTCATACTCATTAACAATATCTGTGAGAACTGAGAAGTTCTCTTGGTGTAGAGGATCCATGGGCATTGTTGCTCTGGACTTTTGACTATGTAACCCCCTGTATGCAAAGAAAACAACAAGTGGGAGAATGTTGGGTATGTGTTATATTCTTTGCACGAGTAGTAGTGTTTGAGCGTATGTGTCAGACGTGTAGGGGGGTTAGAGGGGGGGCCACTAGGCCCCCCCTTGGGGTTTGCAGGGGGTCTGGGGGAAGCACCCCCCCAAAAAAAATGTTTTCCTCGAGAAATGTGACACCTACCTTGGGAAACGTGTCATGTATTTAGGTGGTTTTTTCGGCACATGGTTTTTGCCCATGGTTTTCTATTTCCAATTAAGGAATTAGGGTTTTGGACTAATCCAGGTCATTGGGTTAGGGTGTTGGATGTCGTTGGCTCCTATATGTATATTTTATTGTAAACAATATAACACAATGAATGAATATAATATATGTTGGTTTTCTTGGTTTGGGTTTCCAAGGGAAAAATCTCTGTGTAATGTTTGTATTTGCCATTGTATATTTTCTGTTCTTTTTTGAATATCTGTTTACTCTAGACATTCTACAAGGTTAGAATTTACACTGATGTTGATAAGAAATCCAAGTGGGATAATAGGAATGATGAAGCACGTGGACTAATCAAAATTTCCATCTCTCTTGATTTAAGGTACCACCTTCCAGATATTGATGACCCCAAAGAAGCTTGGGACACGATTGAATCTGTGTTTGGTAAACTCAATATTATTCGAGCACAACAATTAGAAAATCAAATACTAACCTTGAGTCCAAATGATTTTTCTTGCCTTGGAGACTATCTATCGAGGTTTAAAACACTCAGAATTTTATGTGAAGAATGTAAGATAAAGATGGAGGAAGAGCATTGCGTCTATCTTATTCTTTCTAAGATAGGTAGTGCATATTATATGTTTGTATCTACCTTTTATGACATGAGAGAGGCTCTAGGGGAAGAAGCTTATGAAAAAACATGTCTTGAGTCCTTTTGTGTTTCTTTGATTCACGAGGAAGATAAGCTTGTACAATTTGGAGTGATCAACACTGAAGGTCCCTCCAACAAAGCCTTAGTTTCCCAACAGAAAGATAAACCCAAGTATCCCAAGAAGAAACATCCTTGCTACAACAACAAACAACATAAGGGTCTGAAACCTGCTCAGACAACTTCAGCTCCTACTGGTGACAAAGGAGAAAAATATAAAAGTAAGAATACTAACAGACATTGCAACTTTTGTGATAAAAATGGTCATGATGAGTCCAAATGTTTCAAGAATATGGCAGATTTAGAAGAAGCGATGAAGAAGCACAACATCAGTATTGATTCTACTTCTTCTTGTCATGGACATGCACTTTCTGCTTCTGGTTTCTCCTTCAATTCAAATTCTACTACTACTTCTTCTTCTAATGAATGGCTTATTGATTCAAGATCATCTTATCATATGGCTAAGGATAAATCCATATTTTCTTCTCTAAATGAATGTAACACCAAGAAACTATTTGTTGGTGATGATAGATCTCTTAATGTTGTAGGATCTGGAATAGTTCAAGTAGATAATGGTCATTTCAATGATGTATTATGTGTTCTAAGTCTTTCTTGTAACCTTCTATCAGTATATCAAATCACTCATTCAGTAAGTCTTTCTTGTAACCTTCTATCAAGATATCAAATCACTCATTCAGTGAAGGTAAAACCATAGAGTTTCACTCACCGTTGTAAATCAAGGATCTAAAGATCCTAAGCATACCTCTTGCACTGGAATTGTTGATGATATTTTACGCTTGTACAAGTTTGACAACTTTGTCATCAAAATTTTCATCAGCTTTTGTTTCTCATAGTAATGACTTGAGAAAACTTTGGTATGAGGGTTTGGTCATCTAAACTATCGCCATTGCAACAACTATGTAATCAAAAAAAAATGGTGACTGGTATCTCTTGTTTCTACGCGTGAGATGGTGTTTGCAGTTTCATGCAGGTTTCTGCAGAAAATGTCCGTCTAGACAAGTGGACAAACGTGTCTCTTGGCACTTTGGGTCCTTTAATATGCCTTGTTCACAATGATTTGTGTGGTCCACTTTCTCCTTCTTTATCAAGGTAAAGTTCTTCTTAACTTCATTGGATGAATTTTCCGTGACGTGACTTCTGGGTTTAATACTTTAAAACTCAAGAGTGAAGTTTTTTTTTTTTTATTTTTTAAATATTTGTTTGTATAAAATTTTGACATCAAATTAAAAGGTTAAGAATAGATAATGGAGGCGAATATGTGAACAATAATTTTCATGCCATTTACTACACTGGGAATCCAAATGCAACACAATCGTTCATATACACCACAACAAAATGGTGTTGTTGAAATAAAGAACCGCATTATCAAAAGTTAGAAATGGTTAATTGTATGATCCCAATTCCATGGGATTAAGTCCAAAGTATTGGGTAGAAGCCGCCAACTATGAAAATTACATAGTGTCCCATCTCCACAAAGGCTCTTAAAAATATAACACCGTAAGAAGCTTTCTTGGACTAAAATTAAACCGTATAAAATACTTCATGTATTTGGTAGTATAGCACGGGCTCACATTCCCGATGAGAAAGGAAAGCATTGCAAACTAAAAGTGATGAGAAGTGTATATGTGTTGGTTATTCTAAAGATTTCAAAGGTTACAAACTTCTTCAATCACATTGTAATGAAATTATTATTAGAAGAGATGTTAAATTTGATGAAAATCTCTTGGCTTGCGAGCCTAATTCGATGATTGTGATTTCTTTAGCTTGCGAGCCATATTTGGCATTTGTGCCTTCTTATGATCTGGTTTCTTCTTCAGATGATGACAATGAGGATGAAAATCCACCTCCACCTGCTCACCCTCCTCCCAATGAGTCCTTTGAACCTGAACCAGCACCAGCTCCACGGCTTCCTAGATGGGTCTGTTCAACATGAGAAGCAGTTGGTGATCTTGTCAGTGATCCTTCATATCAGCATTAGACACATTCACAATTCTCGCGAACCTCTTCTCTTTTGGCTCAAGTTTCAGAAACTCATGATCCAGAGACATTTGCAGAAGCTTCAGGTCATCTAGATTGGGATACAGGAATGAATGAAGAGTATCACTCTTTAATGGAAAACGATACTTGGGATCTTGTACCTCTTCCAAAATGAAGAAATTTTGTTAGATGCAAATGGGTCCATAGAACTAAGTATGCATTAGATGGAAGTGTTGAAAGACACAAGGCTCAGTTAGTTTCCAAAGGATTTTCCCAAGTTGAAGGAATTGACTATAATGAAACCTTTACCCATGTAACAAAAATGAATTCCATCTGCCTTGTTCTTTCCCTTGCTGCCTCACATAAATGGGAGGTCCATCAGATGGATGTTAAATATGCCTTCTTGCACGGAGATTTGCAAGAAGAAATCTACGTGGAACAACCTCTTGGCTATGTCTAGAATGACTCTAGCCTTGTTTGTCGCCTCAAGAAATATCTTTATGGTCTCAAGCAAGCTCCTCAATCTTGGTATGCCAAAATAGATAGCTTTCTTATTTCCACTAGATTCTCTATATGCCATTCTGATCCTAATGTCTATACCAAGAAAGTAGGAAGCCATGTCATAATCCTTGTCCTTTATGTTGATGACCTTATCCTTACTGGTAGTGACTCAAAACTTTTAAACCATGTTAAAACCAACCTTAAGAAGAAATTTGAAATGACAGACTTAGGCTTTTTGCACTATTTCCTTGGCCTCCAAGTTTTGCAAACCGGTGAAGGAAATTTTCTTTTCCAATCTAAGTATGCTTGTGACCTTCTTCGTCGCTTTCACGTGGATGATTGTAAACCAACCCCTTCTCCCTTCCAGTCTGGAGTTAAGCTTTCTGCCACCTGTACTTCTCCTGAAGTTCATGCCACCCTATACCGTCAGTTATTTGTTAGCCTCTTATACTTGACTCATACCTGTCCTGATCTTTCCTTTGTTGTTGGTATTGTTGCCCAATATATGCAAACACTCCATGAAAGTCATTGGAAAGCAGCTAAAAGGATACTTCGCTATGTTCGTGGTACAGTTCAGTTCGAGATACATTATAGTTTAGGGGGGACTCCTTTATTGGTTGGTTTCACTGATTCAGATTGGGCCGACGACCCTGATGATCAGAATTCTACTGCAGGTTATGTCTTCATACTTGGTTCATGACCTGTCACTTGGGCCTATAAGAAACAAAAGGATATTTCACTTTCTTTAGCAGAAGCAGAGTACCGAGAAATGGTAAATGCAATTCAAGAATCCCTATGGCTTCGACATATCCTTTAAGAGTTTGGATTCTAGCACCAGCGTCCGACCAACCTTTGGTGTGACAATCAAAGTGCCATCAAGCTCCCCAGTTCAACATCAGCGTAGAAAACACATCGAGCTACACATGCACTTCATCAAAAAGCTCATTCATGATCAAGTTATTGAAGTTCTCTTTTTCCCTACAAAAGATCAAGTTGCAGACATTTTCACAAAGTCTCTTACAGAAGTGAAGTTTTCCAAACTTCGATCTATGTTAGG
>SNQJ01S0059086.1:47032-59226 GCA_010110895.2 Picea sitchensis
TGTGTCGTTAGGTAAAAGTGTGTTTTCTAGTGTGTTTCTTTAGTATGCATCAGTATGCATTTGTAGTTAGGAAATATAATGGTCACGATATGTTCCTAACATAGAGTGATCCTACGGTTCATACTCTCCTCAATCTTAACGACCATTGATCAGTGGCTTAACACCCGATTGGGGTGCATGATCTCTATTTAAAGAGCATGGAGGGTCATTTGTCGATGATCGATTGTGAGAAACTCTCTTGTAAAATATCTCTGTAATATTTTTCTTTGCATTAATAAACTACTCCAACTGGTTGCATTGGCTAGAGCCATGGATGTTTCCTTGTAGGGGTTTTACCACGTGAAAACATCGGTGTGTTGATCTTTGATCTGGTTATGTGAGTGTTTACTTAAGGTGTTCGTCCTCTGTTGGAATACTTGTGTTGTCGAACATGTGATATGAAATTGCCAACAGAGTATATATATGTGAATTATAGCTCAATACCTATCCAGGCATATAACTTTTTCATCATTTAGATCGTCTGAGAGAAAGCGCAGCGTGGCCACGCTGTGCTTCTGTACATCAAAACTGTCAAAATACCAAAAATTTCAAAAAATTGTCAAAATTCCTTGCAATTTGTTTCTACGACTCCTTGTGTGATGGGTTTAGACAATTAGTGATGCATCATCTAATCGATCAAGTCTATCTCTCCTCTTTGGCTTCTTTAGGGATTTCCTTAGCCTATTTTTCATGCTTTTGAGCTAACTTTAGAATCACTAGAGTTGAATTGTGTTTTAAACTCCAAAATGGTACAATAAGGGTGGGAAAGTGTCCAGGTATGATCCAACACAAATCATAGAATCGATTTTTGAAACAAAAAATCAATGTGTTATCATATTTCCAGAAACGCAACATCAATCAAAAACACAGCGCCAACCTTGGAGAGGACTTTTGAAAGCCTTCCACTCTTCCAAATCCAGCTATGAAAGGCTCAATGGAAACCTGAGGGTATCTACTTTTCATTAGACACCTCAATAAAATCAAATGGACAACTTTTGAAAGAGAAAAATATGTTTTCCCAAAGTAACTCCCATAAGAGAAGAGAAGGTCTTGAAAAAGTGGCAGAGACATGTTTTTTATCATGTTTTTTTTATTTTTCTTCAACACTGTGATTTGAAATTACGAAAAGAGTATATATATGTGAAGTAAAACTCAATACCTATCAAATAATGTAACTTTTACATCATTTATATCGTCTGAGAAAAAGTGCAACGTGGCCACGTTGTGCTTCTGTATATCAAAACTGTCAAAATACCAAAAATTTTAAAAATTTCCCAAAATTGTCAAAATTCCTTGCAATTTGTTTTTGGGACTCCTTGTGTGATGGGTTTACACAATCAGTGGTGCATCATCCAAGAGATCATGTCTATCTCTCCTCTTTGGCTTCTTTAGGACTTTCCTTAGCCTATTTTCAGAATCACTACAGTTGAATTGTGTTTTAAACTTAAAAATGGTACAATAAGGGCAGGAAAGTGTTCAGGTATGAGCCAAAACATATCATAGAATCAATGTCTAAAACAAAAAATCACTATGTTTTCATATTTCCTAGAAACACAGCATCAATAAAAAACGCAGCGCCAACCTTGGAGAGGTCTTTTGAAAGCCTTCCACTACTCCAAATCCAGCTCTGAAAGGTTGAATGGAAACCTGAGGGTATCACATTATCATTAGACACCTCAAGAAAATAAAATGGACACCTTTTGACAAATAAAAATATGTTTTCCCAAAGTTACTCCCATAAGAGCAGCGAAGGTCTTGAAAAAGTGGTAGAGACCTGTTTTTTATGATGTGTTTTGGATTTTCCTTCAACACTATGATCTAAAATTGCCAATAGAATATATATCTGTGAATTAAATCTCAATACCTATCCAAGAATGTAAAATTTTCATCATTTATATCGTATGAGAGAAAGCGCAGCGTGGCCACACTACACTTGTGTACATCAAAACTATCAAAATACCAAAAATTTCAAACATTTGCCAAAATTTTCAAAATTTCTTGCAATTTGTTTCTCGGACTCCTTGTGTGATGGTTTTACATAATTAGTGATGCATCATCCGAGATATCAAGTCTATCTCTCCTCTTTGGCTTCTTTAGGGCTTTCCTTAGCCAATTTTTCATGTTTTTGAGCCAACTTCAGAATCACTACAGTTGAATTATGTTTTAAACGCCAAAATCGTACAATAAGGGTGGGAAAGTGTCCAGGTATGAGCCAAAATAGAACATAGAATTGATGTTTGAAACAAAAAATCACTATGTTGTCATATTTCCCAGAAACGCAACATCAATAAAAAAACGCAACGCCAACCTTGGAGAAGACTTTTGAAATCCATCCACTACTCCAAGTCCATCTCTAAAAGGCTCAATGGAAACCTGAGGGTATATGGTTTCCATTAGAAACCTCAATAAAATCAAATGGACACCTTTTGACAAAGAAAAATATGTTTTCCCAAAGTTACTCCCAGAAGAGCAGCGAAGGTCTTGAAAACGTGGCAGAGACCTGCTTTTTATCATGTGTTTTGGATTTTCCTTCAACACTGTGATTTGAAATTGCCAACAGAGTATATATATGTGAATTAAATCTCAATACCTATCCAATAATGTAACTTTTTCATAATTTAGATCGTCTGAGAGAAAACACAGCGTGGCCATGCTGCACTTTTGTACATCAAAACTGTCAAAATGCCAAAAATTTCAAAAATTTGCCAAAATTGTCAAAATTTATTGCAATTTATTTTTGGGAATCCTTGTGTGATGGGTTTACACAATCTGTGATGCATCATGCAAGATATTGAGTCTATCTCTCCCATTTGGCTTCTTTAGGGCTTTCCTTATCCTATTTTTCATGTTTTTGAGCTAACTTCAGAATCACTACAGTTGAATTGTGTTTTAAACTCTAAAATGGTACGATAAAGGTTGGAAGTGTCCAGGTATGAGCCAACATATATTAGAGAATCGATGTATGAAACAAAAAATCACTATGTTTTCATATTTCCCAGAAGCGGAACATCAATAAAAAACGCAGCGCCAACCTTGGAGAGGACTTTTGAAAGCCTTCCACTATTCCAAATCCATCTCTGAAAGGATCAATGGAAACCTGGGGGTACAGAGTTGTCATTATAAACCTCGATAAAATAAAATGGACACATTTTGATAGAGAAAAATATGTTTTCCCAAAGTTACTCCAAGAAGAGCAGCGAAGGTCTTGAAAAAGTGGCAGAGAATTGTTTTTTATCATGTGTTTTGGATTTGTATTCAACACTGTGATCTAAAATTGCCAACAGAGTATATATATGTGAAGTACATATCAATACCTATCCAATAATGTAACGTTTTCATCATTTATATCTTCTGAGAGAAAGCACAGCGTGGCCACGCTGCGCTTAGGTACATCAAAACTATGAAAATACCAAAAAATTCAAAAAATTACCAAAATTGTCAAAATTCCTTGCAATTTGTTTCTGGGACTCCTTGTGTGATGGGTTTACACAATAAGTGATGCATAATCCAATACATAAAGTCTATCTCTCGTCTTTGGCTTCTTTAGCACTTTCCTTAGCCTCTTTTTCATGTTTTTGAGTTAACTTTAGAATCACTACAATTGAATTGTGTTTTAAACTCCAAAATCTCAACACTACAAAGTTGAGACCCCTAATATAGATTTATGTTCATTGGAGGAAATATGCATAAGTTTAAACACATATTTGACATATAGTGAAGCAAGTGCATATCACTAATCAACCCTTGATCACTTTATCGAATGTGTTTTGTATAATATTGGCCAAAAGTTCTATCTCTATAACTGAACCCAATGATTTTGAAATAAAAAAATCAAGATATATGGCCTTCATTAGATGTCACTACATTTTGGACAATGCCATCACCATAGGGGAGGGGATGCAATGGGATAGATTCTTGGTTATATATTCCATGATCATCAAAATAATTTTTACTAATTCATATGATATAGTGGAATTTCATTTCAATATCAACATTCTTAATGTTTTTGGTTTCAACCATTCTTCACAAATTTTGTGGATACCTTTTTTGTTGTTGTCATGATCAATGATTTTTCAACAAGGAAATATGTAATAAAATTGTCCACTTCAATTTTATCACAATGTTTTCATTTGGGTGCCTTCCCTATATGTTATGGTTGTAGAATAGTTTGATATATTCTTCAAAATAGGACAACTTAGCGAATTATAAAAGGGTATCTCCTTACTATCTCTTGAACAAATACTCAAGACCTCGTTATGGGATAAGTCCAATGATGAGGAGGGTTTTCATAGAGCTATATAGAGACCTTCCTAGACACATGAGCATGCATGTGTTCCTAGTGAGTTATCAGTTTCATGGAAGGGCATGAAGCATGGAAAATTAACTCAATATAGCTAGTGATCTCATTTAATGAAAACAAATGCGAGGAATATAAAGAATACTATAGTTTTAGATATTGAATATCCTTATATCTATGATCAATATCATTTTCAAGAGAGTTTAAAAGAGATTAGGAAAATCTCTAGTTTCTCTTTCAAGAATATCTTCATTTCCATAAAAAATATTCTATTGTGCATAATGATTAATATCATTATTAAGGGGGTGTACAAGAGACTAAAATGATTGAACTTAATTAAGAAAAAATGAGAATTTCAAAAAAAATTCCCAAGAGGGTCGTCCACTCATGCATAGAATCAACCAAACATCCTTCCTATATGTTATGGTTGTAGAATAAGGAGGATTCTCCTTGTATGTTATGGTTGTAGAATAATTTGATATATTCTTCAAAATAGGACAGCTTAGGGAATTATAAAAGGGTATCTCCTTACTATCTCTTGAAAACATACTCAAGTCCTTGTTATGGGACAAGTCCAATGATGAAGAGGATTTTCATAGAGTTATATAGACCTTCCTAGACATATGAGCATGCATGTGTTCCTAGTGAGTTATCAGTTTCATGGAAGGGCATGAAGCATGGAAAATTAACTCAATACTAAGCTAGTGATCTCATTTAATGAAAACAAATGCGAGGAATATAAAAAATACTATAGATTTAGATATTGAATATCCTTATATCTATGATCAATATCCTTTTCAAGAGAGTTTAAAAGAGATTAGGAAAATCTCTAGTTTCTCTTTCAAGAATATCTTCATTTCCATTAAAAAAATTATATTGTGCATAATGATTAATATCCTTATTAAGGGGGAGTATAAGAGACTAAAATGATTGAAGTTAATTAAGAACAAATGATCATTTCAAAAAACATTTCCCAAGAGGGTACTCCACTCATACATAGAATCAACCAAACAAAGCCTAATAACGTTTCTCACCTTTCTCTCCAAAACTACGTAGTCTTTTCTTTCATAACATAGGTTTTTGTTCCAAATACTATAACCCATTGATGTCAATATATGAAAAACTCTTCATCATGATATTCCACAACTCAAAGTTAATTCCATTAAACTTTTCCATTTATAGCCTTAATGTGCTCACTATTTTCTTGCAACATGATTTCCTTTTGTGCAAGGTTAGATAAAAAAACATTGTCCCTAAAATCTAGGATCTAAGGAGATAAGGGTATGCTACCAAATAAAGGAATAAAAAGTATAGAATATGCTTCCTAATCTAATTCACAAGAGAAGAATGTATAGAAAATCCAAACAAACAATCATAGAAAACAAATAACACGTAAACATCCAAAAATTACACAATGATGTTTTGGGGAAAACCCTTTTGGGAAAAATACCCACACTGCAAAGCAAGATCAATTTATTATTTAGCATCAAGTTCCAATTCCTTTATAGAGATTCTCTCTTAATAGATGGATCAACAAAATTCAAGTTCTAGAGAAATTATGGTATCATAATGGTACTTTCAATAAACTCTCTCTCTATCTGCGAATCCAACTCAAGAATATAGTATATATATGTGAATCATAGCTCAATACCTATACAAGCATGTAAATTTTTCATCATTTATATCCTCTGAGAGAAAGCGTAGCATTGCCATGCTGCGCTTCTGTACATCAAAACTGTCAAAATACCAAAAAATTAAAAAAATTGCCAAAATTGTCAAAATTCCTTGCAATTTGTTTCTAGGACTCCTTGTGTGATGGGTTTACACAATCAATGATGCATCATCCAAGAGATCAAGGATATCTCTCCTCTTTGGCTCTTTAGGGCTTTCCTTAGCCTCTTTTTCATGTTTTTGAGCCTAATTTTGCAAATTAGGTTCCTCGTGAAATAATGTCTTGTCGTGTTTCTCTGCAGCTTGGTGTCTCTGTCGGCCCTCTTCAATATAGCTTCTCCAAGTATTCGTTTACCCTCCCAAGCCAATAATCCTCATTCTTCTCAAACTCAGCTTCTTGTAGACTCATCAATGTTTCACCTTTGTATTTTTCCTTGTTGGATGATGGATGACCTGGTGAGGTATTTTGATGCATTGCATTCAAATTCAAAAGTTTGTTCTCTTGTTTTAGTAATGCCACCATGTGATTTGACTTTGCAAGATCATCCTTTAGCTCTTGTATTTGTGCTTGTTTCTCTTTGATAATTTGTTCATTTGATTTGTCTACATGGTAAAACATCTCTTTCTCATGAGGCATCTCCTCCTCAAAATGTTGCAATGGAGAGTCATATGCATGCCTAGGTGATATCTCCAATTCTCCCTGAACTTGTTTTACCATATTGTCCTCAGGAATTTGCTTAGTTTGTGCCCTAGTTATCATTCTGGGTGTAGATATCTTCTTGGTGCTCTTAGGGGGAAAAAACATTTTTTTCCCTTTCTGGTAAGTCTGTGTAATATCTGCCACATGTGTCTTTATAGTTGACATATTGTTGGATGAGCCAAACTCCTGTGGCCTTGGTGGTGCTAATGAAGTGTTTTGACTACTGGGTTGACTAGTAGCAGGCAGACGAGAAACTGGCCGAATGAAATCCTCCCAAGGAATGTTGATTTATGAAAGTTTTTGGATGACCATGAACTTTACCAAACCATGATGAAACAAATTTGTTTTGTGATATTTCCCTTTGCTTTGTACCTTTTCTATCATTTTGACCAGGCTTCTGAATAAGTAATGAGCCAAGTTAAGTGGCTTGATGGCAGTGAAATGCATCAACAACCTTATGTGATACTGGTACAGTCTTGAAAATCTCCCTTCACAGGTAAAGTATTTCATGATCATATTCATCAACGAGGCATATCTATCTAGCAACTGTTTGAAAGGAAAAATATGATTTGGGGTATATTTATAGTGTGGTTTCAGGAAAACCTTGTAATTTTCAATGTCCAAATCCATTCCTTTAAACTAGATTTCTCCATGATTGGGAATACCTGTAGCTATGTCAATGACATCTGTGGAAATAGTGAAGTCTACCCCTGCAATTGTGGTCTTATCCTTATTGAAATAGGTGTAAAAGAGAATGGTCACTTTAGCATGGCATCCCACCTCTTGAATTCTTTCACAAAACCCTAGGCAACCAACATCTTCAAATAATTTATTAATGAAAGGTGAGGCCATGATTTCTCTGATCTGTGTTGGCTCATACCTGGACACTTTCCCACCCTTATTGTACCTCCTTTTCTAAGTATCATTGCTTCCGGTTTCCATGATGTGAAAATCCTAATTTTCAGTGGGAAACGGAATAAGGCATAATTTGTGGAAACAGGGGATAAAGGACAATCTAGTAGATGGAGGAAAAGTAGTGGTTAAATGTTCTCTAAACTCTTGGGGAAATTGTGGAGAGAAGTGATTGGTGTTAGGGAGTGTATATGAGGTTGTTTAAAAATAGGATGTGGGTTTTTACAACAAGAAATGGAAAAATATGGCTGAAAGATTAAGACGCGGCAAAACCCTAGGAGACGGTTTTTTACTGAGTTGTATGAAGAACATGAAGAAAAGAAGGGTAAAGGTGGTGTGAATGTGGACCACTTACTTGTTAATGATGAGTTGGACCTGTGACCTGGTAAAGAAAAACTTTGCAACAAATTACTTTTCTTCCTTTTCAAAATTGCAACACTTCTGCCAAACACGCAGTGAGGGTTGCCAAAAACATAGTACCTACCAAAAACATGACACTTCTGCCAGACGCGCAACACTTCTTCCAGACGCACAGTGAGGGCTCTATATTACATTAATGACAAAGAATCATATTATAGGTTCCCAATGCCCAGTTGATGTGTTTTAATGCCAATTCATATCCAAACATACCCACCTCAGACATGCACAAACATAACTTATGTGCTAGATGAAGGCATGGAAAATAGATAAACACTATAACCAATATTCACTTGACTTCTTCTCCTCGAAATATTTGTAACATAACAATATTGTGAAAGCCTTCTCCCCACCATTGTTGTGGGGTTCTTCTCATCCACTCAAGTTTATCCAACATTTTCATATGCTCACTTGTAATGGTATCAAATAAGTAGAAGTTGGAGTTTGTACATAATAATGATTCCTTCTTTCATTTGAATTACTTAATGTGATTCATTACGACACTAAATATTGGATAAACTGATAAACGCCACTTGACATTTGACACTTGATGGTGGAAACGACAAGACAATGGACCAGCTCAAATTCCAAAGACAAATTAACAAGGTAAAACAACATCATTACTACCAATTGACCAATATCTGACACCTCACAATAATACAATCTCAATGTCCCTAACTATTTTGGTGTCATTACCATAATGGGCAGTTATAAGAAGACATATGTTAATTTTAAATAACATGTCAACCTAATAGTATGTGTACATGACCAATGAATGAATGATAATTAGTATATCTAAGAGATGAACAAGAGTGGTTAGTGTACACGTTGACTTATGATTATTATATTGAAATGTGTTTGGATTATTTAGGATTTCTTCTCCTAATATTATGGAGTTTTTATTGTTTAACTCATGGTCAAAGTTCCATCAAGTTGTGCATTACCTACCACCTCACTACACGATTTCCCATAGGAGTGGAAATCTCCACATGGTTGAGATGGACCTTGATGGTGAATTTCCACTTTACCGAGTTGGAAGATCCCTCCAACATGTGATGCTCTTGGAGACAAAACCTGGCCATTGTTGCAACCCTAAATGCACACTTGAACAAATATACCAGAAACAGAAGAAATCAACAACAACATTCAAACCTGTTGGCGCCTCCTATAGATCTGTGTAGATTAGAAAGTCCCATGTCATTCCCTAGTTGTCATATGGATCCACACTCTTATTTAAATATAGTACTAAGCAAATGCATGCTACAACTGATAAAGAAAACTCTAGCTAACTGGAATGCTAAATCTAAACAACAGTTCTAAATCTGGGAAAAGGATGAGACTAGTGCATACATGCATTCTCACATTCTCATTATATATCACTGCAACACACTTCCCAAAGAAGACTAGTGTTGCACCATCACTATAATCTCTCTTTGTTGCGCACAATAAACTAACTTAGAAATATCTATTGTGCCATCAAGGATCTACTATGTATGTTGGCTGCACCCAGCTGTAGGAGAATGCTAACCTAGTATCCAGGTAAAATCTATCAATCCAGGTTCTAACTCTAGCTAACTGGAATGCTAAATTTAAACAACAGTTCTAAATCTAGGAAAAGGATGAGACTAGTGCATACATGCATCCTCACTTTCTCATTGTCTATCACTGCAACACACTTCCCAAAGAAGACTAGTGTTGCACCATCACTATGCTCTGTCTCTGTTGTGCACAAGAAACTAACTTAGACAGATCTGTTGTGCCATCAAGGATCTACTATGTATGTTGGATGCACCCAGCTATAAGAGATTGCTAACCTAGTATCCAGGTAAACTCTATCAATCCAGGTTCAACTTTTTTCGTCTCCCTCCTGGACCTTTATTTTTACTTTTTTGAGCAGCAAAATGGATTTTAATCCCACTATACATTCCTCCTCTAGGATTATGCTTTTGTAGATCTTAATACTACATTCTAATTTTATTGTTTATTTCTTATTGTTATCATTTTTGGTTGCGCATAGAGGTTTTGTCCACCTACATAGATAGAGTATTTATGGGTGTCATGGGTGAGATGCTACCAATAGATTACAAACTTTTATACAACCGTGTACTTTTCTGTAACTTGTTGGGAATCCATATCCTTTTGGTAATTATACCAAGTAGGATGAATGGTTATGTAAAAAAAAAATCTCCAAGGAAAAACATATTCAAATGGAGGGTGGTTGAACCCCCAACCACAATAGCAGTTGGTAACCCAACATGACCTATTTTGACTTGAACCTCAGTGAGACTAGAAAGGGAGACCTCATAGTGAACTCCCCCTTGAAACAGTCTATTTTAGCTGGTTGAGATAACCCACTAGGCTAATGGTTATATGAGTTTTATGACTATGACTCAAATGTTATAAATAAAATTGTGGTCTATCTTCAGTTGCATATGGTTTATAGTTGAAAACGATCCCATGCTCTTTTGTCTAGGACAAAATGATGGGTTGGTAGCCTTAGTGGCTAAATGTGGATATAATGGTGATTTATCATGGTCAGTGCATTGGGGAAAGCAGTCCAATACTCTTTAGCACAAGAAGAACATGCCCATATTGAATTTAAATTCCCTGCAATAGAACAAAGATGATCAGTGAACATCATCCTTCAACATTCAAAATACATCAAACACTACATCAGAAAGTGTTGTCATCAGTATTAATTTGTGTTGCATTAATAGCACTTGAGTTAGGATTGTCCAAGAAACGGTCCTTTTCCAAGTATTTACTATTGAAATATGTGATCCATAAATGGTAGGCCTATGGCCCATCTATCTCATCAATATGGATACTCTATTGAAATAAACAATGTTTCTTTGCAACCTTTGTTTAGATTTGGAATTTGAATTTGGTTCACTTTCTATTTCCTGGAATGAAGGCTTTGTTTTCTGCTTTGGTTGAAGACTTCACTGGTTTGTTTGCACTACTAACTGAAGGTGCCCACATAGGATTTTCATTATGCGAACAAAGTCCAAACTTGATCTAAAAATGAAGAAGACTTCTATTCTTGAAAATATTTGCAAGTTTAATTTTATGTGTTAAAATGCAAATGGATCAATTTGCAACACAATTTTTATGGAAATTACTCATTCAAGATGAAAATAAAAAACATCAATAAATAGTGAACAGAAAACACATAACAAAGCAAATTATAAAGGAGTTCACCCCTCTCTTGGGCTACATCTCCTGGTCCAGCTTCCAATGGATCTTTTGTATTATTTGCTCAAAGTGATCAAAAATGTGCTTTACAATACCAAAAATGCCAAATAGATGGCTCCAATGGCTCCAGAACATCCCAAAACCCCTATCTGGGCTTTTTCAGCACCTCATTTAGCCCAAAATTGAAGAAGATAGGCTTCCTGGAAGTTCCCCTTCAAACTTGTTGTCTCTAGATCGCCAAAATGCACCCTTGTTGGCTCAACCTAGCCACCACGCACATTTATGTGGAAAAACCCAGCACTGGGTGCAACCCCAGTGCGAACTGTAGGATGGTTATGGGCGCACCTAGCCCCTAACTGCCAAGGCTGAGGTCATGTGGCCCATGTGACCACACACAAATGCAAATCGGGCTCTGTTTCAAAGGAGAATAGGTAATGGACATTTGGCGGGTGTTATAACCGTTTAAACCAAATACAAAACTGTGCGTGCATGCCAATGGTGGTCATCATACCCACTGTATGTTCATATGGATATGTTTGTGCGACCGAGGGTTGGGGCTAAGCCCCAACCCAAACCCCCGCGCCAACTATTAAACAACTCGAACTCAAATTTATATGAAACCATTCATATAATAAGAAATACAATGTGGTATGTTGGCAACGTAGAGTTTGCAAAGGTTTGGACAGGTGGGGAGGTCCGGGGTTTGATCCCCACAGACTACCGTAAATTTTAAACCATCAACCAATAACAAGGTGCCACGTGGTAACCCACAACTGGGTCACGTGGCACCAAACCATTGGAAAGAAAATGCCACATGTCAATAGACTATTCGTCCACCTAACTGCCAACTATCCACCACTCAGCTTTGCCACGTGTCTTACAGACTGCCACGTCAACATCTGTACGAACTATACAGTCAGCATCCATTTTTTTTGCATGTTTGTCTTTTTTAACATAACGTGA
>SNQJ01S0059087.1:4651-26827 GCA_010110895.2 Picea sitchensis
AGGAGGTGCCACGATAGTGGGGGGCCCACAATTCAAAACCACCATATCGGACCCCCCCCCCATTAAAGGCAGAAAGGCGAGGGGGGTCTGGTATGGAACCTGCGCCATAGATCTGAGCACACAGATCTCAGTCACCTAGATCTATGCGCTCCTTATCATGATGCACCTGGCCATATAAATTAGGATAAGTGGGTTTTTTATAACCCATTCTTGCCACTTTTAGCCAAAATGGGGGCCATTTCTTAGGAAAACACCCTATTACAAACATATGTGATAACACCGCTATAGACCGAGATCTGGGGGCCCAAATGGCCTTAAAACGATGTGGTTTGTATAAGTTTTGGGCACTCAAAGGAATGAGAGACCAAGTGAGTTTATCAGAGATGTTGGTGGGTTAATGAGACCTTGATAGTGAGAGATTCATTCTCAATGGGAAACCATTGAGAATTTAAGTTGAGGACATTTACATTCTAACTGGTCTATCACATCGGAGTGAGGTTGTGAACCTCAAAGCACGAAGAGCAGGTAGTGGGATGAAGATAGAAGAATATATCGACGCCCACTATGTAGCAGGGACTCCTAAGGTAGGGAATCAAGTCCCAATCTGGGCAATAAACAACCTCAGTCAGAATATCATTGTGCTAGTATTAACTAGGATCATTGGTTCAGCCTCGTTGCACTAGGCATCAAGGTAGTTCATGTTCTACGCAATGTAGTTCACGAGACCCACAGTGTATGACTAGTGTTCCTCACTACTAGAGAATATGAAGAGCCAGTTGACGGAGTGCAAATAGGGGGATAAAATAAATTTTCGGTTTTCCTCCATCCTGTGTAGTTTATTTTTCGAATAGGTTCTAGTTTTGGGACCTAGAGTTTATATTCTCCCGAGAGGACCTCACGATCCAGCCATGGCACGGTGGACTGAGGTGATGAGCCGACAAGGGGGAGGTAGGGTTCCAACACCCTACAACGAGGAATTCTTCTACTGGTGGTGGCAACAGGTCATTTCTCTGGACGACTATCCCTACGAGGGGATCAACTTAAGAGGAGATCCAGACATGCCACTCCCACCACGAGCCACCTACAGTGACATAGGTATGTCAAAAAAAAATTACATATTTCTATTTTTTTTGTATTTTTGTATAATTAGGAAAACAATATTTTTGGATGGTGTTTAAGCATTGACTAGACATCTATGTATTGCAGATGTGGGTCCACGATGGACAAAGGGTTTCCCTCGACAGTGACAGAGGAACTGGGGAGACGAGGCGATGGGAGGAGAGGCCGAGAGATTCCTACAAAATGTGCAGGGCAACCTATCGTGTTTGACTCATAGGATACCCATGGTTCAGGCAGAGGATCTGCTTGAAGCCATGCAGTGACAAGTGGTTGGTGTACCCAGGGCATGGGTATGACTCTTTTGGTGTCTCACAAATGTCATGTTTGCTACCATGACACACATCCAACACCACGGGGATAGATGTCATGAGATATTGTAATATCGACTGTATATGTGTATTGAGGGTGTTAGCTCCATTTTGTACTATAAACACCATATTTTTGGAAATATATAAAATGGATCTTCATCTTTACTTATATTTTACAATGTGTACATTGATTAGATGATTTTATTTGCTTTTAATTATGTGACAAATGCCAATCTAAAACAAAGTTAGCATAAGCATTGGATATATGTAATAAAATCAAATTGTCGTTCTAAAAGACGTACCCGTAGGAATCATCAGAGTAATGTAGGATCGCGTACGTGCTAACGACCGCTTAACTGGCGTACTACTAACTAGGAATCCAGATGAACTTCTAATGAATGAATGCCATGTGAGATAACATCGCGCAAAATTTCTATGAAGGCACTATATTCGACAACATTGTTCGTGGATGGCCCTAGGCATATGCCACCTAAAGACACCAGTAGACCTTCGGATGAGTAAACCACAACCATGATAATATGTTGAATCCCCCTAGCCAAAGTTGGGTTTTAATCAAATAATTCCACCCCCAACTTGGTGAAGGAAGTGACAGTAATGACTAGATGAATAGGGTCTGGATGCGAGCGCATTTTTTGAGTGAACACCTGGTAGGGGTGACACTTATTAACTGCTTCAATGCAATCTTTATAGATCGTAGGCCAGAAATAACCGGCTCGCAAGATTTTTTGGGTTGTCGCAAGCTCGAATAGATGACCACCACAAGCCCCACTGTGGCAATCGTTCAGAACATAATCAGCTTCTCTGTGAGTTAAACAACGACGCAAGATATCCTCTATTCCTTGGCGATACAAAGTGTCACCAATGATAGTATATTTATTAGCTTGGTATCTTATATGCCATCGTTCATCTCGTGAGATATGTTGAGGGAACTTCAAGGTCTGAAGACAGAGAACTATGTCTCCATACCAGGGGTCAAATGAAGAGACAAGAAAAATGTGTTCATCTGCAAATGAATCAACATGGATAACATCCTCATCTAATAATGGAAAATCGGATATCAACTCTACAAATACTAGGGATTTCCTGGATTTCGCAAAAGCGATATCGAGATAAAACTCCTGAAGTTGTCTAATCATGCGCGGGGGAGGCAATCGAAGCATTTCCTCAACCTTAAGTGGATCCACCATGATCCCAGTCTCAGAAACTAGAAAACCTAAAAGACGACTAGACTTAATGCAAAAGATGCACTTGTGAGGGATCAACTGGATTCTATAGTAATGATATATTTCAAAAACAAGATGAAGGTGAGTAACGTGATCCTCTCTCTTGCGAGAGTGAGTAACAAGATCATAGGTAAGATTTGACTATGTGCTTAAGATCATGAAAAAAAAAAATCATGGCACACTGAAAGGTTTCTCCAGCATTTTTAAGGCCGAAAGGCATTTTTCGATATGCAAAAGTACCCCAAGAACAAATAAATTTCGTCTTGTGTTGTTCCTCGAGTTTGATTTGAATTTGATTAATCCTCAAAATCTGTCCATAAAAGAAAATACTTCACTTCCCGCACACTCTTCGACAATCTGATCGATGAAAGGTGTGGGGAAGTTGTCTTTAGGACAAGCCTTGTTCAGGTCATGGAAATCCATGCATACATAGATGGTTCCTTGATTCTTATCTACATGAACGGGGTTGGATACTCATTCGATCAAGGGAACTGGGTAGATGAAGCCAGCATTAAGCAGCTTCTCCACCTCTTCCTTAATAGCAGGGAACTTTTCAGGGTTGATAGATTTAAAACGTTGTCGAATAGTTTTAGCATCCAGATACATTCTAATCTCATGTCCGACAATACAAGGGTCGATCCTTGGCATATCTTCATAGGACCAAGAAAATACGTCTCAGAATTCCTTGAAGAGCAAAGTGTAGATCATGATTTATTCTGGCAAACAATCTGCATCGATATTTATGTTTTCAACCTTACCAGGGGTACGAGTGATGTTTATCTGGATGGTAGGAGAGATACTTGCCATATTTACTTCGGAATAAATGTTGTTCATATCAAGAGAAACTATAATGTGACCGACTATCTTACTCAAAGTAGACCGAAAATTGTCTTGTTTGATTCTTTCAATCTCTGGCAGAAAATAAGAGCGGTGATGCATATCATCCGAGGGTTTTTCGGAACCATTCATGGCTTCGATGATGGCTTCGTCTGAACGCAAAGTCCCATTGAGGAAATCATGAAAACAAGACAAATAAGTGGACCACACGGGCCTAAACACAGTATCCTCCTCATCCGTCAGCGATGGAACAGGATCAGGATCGGTGGAAGAGTCGAGAATATCTTGATATGAAACCTCTATTGCCAATAGTGGCATGGCCATTCCAACATGCGACTAATATTCATAAGACGAAGTCAGGGAAGGTAGTGTCCATGGATCATTAAAATAATATGTGCGGAAAGGAATGGACTTCCCAGTCAAGACGGGCTTGCTGGACCGTGATGACTCGGTCTCGAGAAGTCGAAAGTACCCATGAGGGAAGAATACACTCTGACACTAATATTCTTAGTTTCCAGCTGAGAATTGTCGATCACAAGGATCGATTATCTAGGAGATGCATTAGGACTAGAGAACGCAAAGGATAATTGATCGATCGTCATGATATTCCCTTCGTGAGGAAAGAAAAGAGTACGGAATATGGACGATACGACGGCGATCATATCATAAGTCCAATTGTGACCTAGTAACAAGTTATAATCAAGAGGTGCATCAACTACCTCCACTTCCACCTCTATCGTCTTCCCACCTAACTAGACTGGAAAGGCCGAGAGAATACCATGAAGGCGGAAGGAATGACCGTTAAAAGTAGTCAACATGTTCGATGACTTGGAAAGAGTCGGAGAACCGAGAGATTTCCAATAGACCAGGGACATCTCACATGTAGCAGCACCTTCATCAACAACTGCATGTTTGATGGTATACTTTGAATACTCCACATGGATTTGGAAAGCCACATGGTAAGGCAAGCGAGGATTAACATCTGTGACATCAAACTTGATAACATTCGAGCCACTTGGTTCTAGAGCTCCTAAAGCAGAGAGTAAGGCATTCCTCTATGAAGGACATGTCTAGAGTACCTCCAAAGCCGACATCGCACAAGGGGTTTGACCAGGTCCTCAACAATGGAGTAGTTTTGGGCAGCTCTAGAATTTGGATTATGGGTAGAGCACTTGATTACTCCTTTCAGAATACGAGCCAGTGGATCTGGTTTCTCAATCTGTAAAGTCATCTCCGGAGGAGGAGGAGGATATTCTAGACCAGGAATAGTTTGTTTAGAACTATAGTCTTGAGATTTAGTGGCTACATTGATTTCGCATCGACCATATTGATACATAAATGGTCGCCATCTTGCGACTACTAGTTTTGACCTCTACCAGCCGCATTTCCAGCGTTCGAGGAGCTCGAGGCTAAGTGTTGATTATGAGGGAATGGATTGGTCATCAGGGTGGGTGATTGAGATAATAGCATCGTAGCTTCTGCAAGTTTGGGAAACAAATGTGTAATGTGATCATTTGTGCAAAGCTTACAGGGAAACTTCACCTCACATCTTTCTCATTTACCCTCTCCAACATTACTACTCCTCTTCTTATTATTGTTATTATCCTTGGTTTTACTACCATTTTTCCCACCCTTACAGTTGTTATGCCCTTTCTTATTATTCCCTCTTGGATGTTGGTTACCATTAAGGTTGGTCGTCGATTGCACTAAGTGTACATCCGCCGATTGAGTGGGGTTGGAAGACACAAACAAGGTTGGTCCCTCTGCAGACTGGCTTAAATACAACTCTTTCAACTGGTTTTTCACCGAGTCTGCAAACTTTACATTGGAGAAACCTACGATGCCATCGACATGAGGTCTGGGATTTTTCCTAGGGTCGTAAGTAGACCGTGGTGTGTCAGGAAGAAGGTGGCATAACATCTCTGACTGAGCATATATCAAATCTAACTATTGTGCCCTAAATATTTCTTCCTCTTTAGTGCTAACCCCAGAAGTAGCAACGTCCTTCGAGATAGAAGGGTGTAAATACTTAAGAAACCATTCTAAAAGAAAGGCTAGGGGTATAGGGGTATTAATCAACCTCTTCCATCTACGCCACTCCTGGATATGGTCTGATATATGAGTGGCGGTGTCCTGGCGTAAAGTAGACAAGATCTCTAAGACATCATCATAACGGATGGGAAATTGGAAGTGGTTAAGAAAGACCATCACCAACTGACTAAAATTACCATATGCCCCCTTGGGTAGCTCAATATACCATTTCGCAACAACTCTGATGAGGGTGCATTGAAATAATATCAAACAAATAGAATCATCATTAAGGGAGTTTGATGAGCACCAAAGGTGAAATGTAGTGACGTGATCACCAAGATCCTCTCCATTCTTACCCTCGAACTTTTGGATGTCTGAAGGAAGTTTGGTGGGGACTAGGGTCCAAGTAGGATCATGACTCACAAGGTCATTCATTAACTTAGCCAAATTTAGCATATTAAGCGTGGCCAGAAAAGGGAGATGGGGTTGCGACATCTGGCCCCAACCTCCCAAGAAATATTGCACTTGTGGATTTTCAGGCCATCCAGGGTTCTAGTAAACACCATGGCCTTGTCCGACATTATAAGGCCCTCCTCTGGGCTGATTCATATAAGGTTGATTAGGCACCATTCCAACTGGAATGTTCTATTGAGGATTATAGAAACTACCCCCAGCCGGATTAGATCCAGGTTAGGGGTTTCCCAAAGTGTGAAACTGATCTTCTCTGGGTTGGAAACCGGAGGATAAGGGTGGATTATTCATGCCAAAATCATTGGTCGGAATTTGCGTCAAGGAGGTAGGATTGTAAGATGGACCTTGAGCCGAAGCTTCTCCACTAGGTTGATTATTCCACCCAGAAGTAGGAGGATTGGACCCAAGGTTAAAAGCAAGGATACCTCCCATATTAGGAGTCATTTGAGGGATTTGAGATCCACCAAATGAAAAAGGAGTGTAGGGAGGTGTACTTCCCCCAAGCCCAATGCTAGAATTAGGGCCAGCAGCTAGGATGGAGCTCGAAAACTGTGAAGTGAAGTTGGGAATACCATAAGAAAATGGACTAGAAACCATAGGGATGGACTAAACATTGTGGCCCGGTGAGTGGCCAAGAGACCCAAAAGGGTTCGAGGTAGTATCTTGAGCATTAACTATAGGCTGGGCCATAGTAATGATAGGCACCTCTGCCACTATGACCATAGAGTTTGCATGGGTCAAAGGGGTTTCATTAACTATAGTGGGTATGGGATTCGAAGGGCTCCCAGTATTCTGAAGACCAGGTTCAGTACTCATCCTTATAGAATCACAAGTCTGAACGATGGATGTGTGTGTACCATGTATAATGACTCTACGCCTTTTAGAAGGAAAGGACACGAAATCCGGTGGTAACTGTAACAAGGAATGGGACCAGTAGGGAGGCTAGTCCGACTCCACGATGATGTAGACTCTAAATATAAAAAAATATATCTTAAGGCCAACTAGTAAGCAAAGAGTACACCAAAATTCAAACGACTAATATGTATTCAAACAAGGTAAAGTGGTTGAGTGGCCTCCCTCTCTAAAGAAGGTATGTCTCACCCAAGAGGGGCCTGAGACTCCCTGCTAAAGATCAGAGGTAACAAAACGAGTTATAAGGGCCCTCATGGCCCTAACAACCAGTCGGTCAAATCCCCCCAAAGAGGTAATCCTCCATAAAGGTTGTGTGTTGTCCGACCCTTATCTGACCCAGGGTACCTACAGAATAACCCCTGCAAGTAACCTATGAGACATCTAAGTCAAGAAACTAATAAACCATTGTATAATCGATGCACATGCGAGTAGTAGTAAGTAAATTCCACTGTATGGGTAGGGTAGCAAAGCCCGAAACCTTGAAAGCACCACCTCTCACAGAGGAAAGGGTGCTAACAAGATCCCCAGATACGAATATATCCCCAGAAATATCTCTGACGCTAGGAAGGTATCGGGGGGATATCCCTTCAACTGACTTCACGTGACCTCACGATTAACTCCGGTGTGATCGGAGACTCCTTATCTTACCAATTATACAATGGATTTCTCCACTCCCTAAATCAGACACATATGTTGATTTAACTACCTTGGAGAATTTTACTCACAAAATCCTATTCCAAGGAACTAAATCCTAGGCTAGTTTGTGCACCCTAGAAAATAAAAATTTTACTAACAAAATTTAAATTACAGCATTGATTTTATGGCCATGATTGCTCAAAAAGGTATGGTGATGAAACTCATGGTGTTATGACTCTGCAAGAAAAGTAAAAATGAAAATAATTCAAAGTCCTAACTTTAACTTTTAATGTATGATATGCCTCTAAAAAATGATGCAATTTTCAAATTCAACTCTGCAATTCAGAAGTAAAATGAAATCTTTCATTGTATTCACTAAGCTAATGATAAAAACTCAAAAGACATAAAATGCCAAGCAATGCAAAATGCCTAATTTTTTTGTATTTTCAATATATCGAAACTGAAAAGCATCTTGATATATGGCCCTACTGTGTATAAAAAAGAGATAACTCAAATAGGATATCAAGCAACAAAACACCCAGCCCAATGTACAAGGATAACAAAAATGAAAAGATGAAGAGAAAGACTTCGCCCAAAAATCCAACCAAAAGAGGGTTTCATGTCATCCCACAAGCACTCAATAGGCACTACAGAGACCTAAGAAGGCTCAACAAGCATCAAATCCCACCCAGCAAACACCAGACCAAGCAAACAAGAAAGGAAAAAGGGTGTATGTGATTGTTCAAGAAAAAAGAGCATATATACGTAGCTTGTAGTGAGACAGCATGCGTGTACACGTGACTGTCAAGGGAGAAAAACACATGTATTCTTTGAAACAAGACCAGGCAAGGGAGAAAAGATGAAAACTCAAACCTAGAGTGAACATGAGCTGTCAAGAAATGATACGAAAAGAACCACAATAGAAATGAGAGCAATCTAAGGAGAAAATTACTTCAAACCCTAAGAAAGAAGATTCATCTCCAGTGGAGTCACCAATTCTGTTATGAGGAAAATCTCTCTATGGATAGGGTGAACCACAATGGACGGAAATGACTGTTGAAATCAACTATATCCCAACAACATGCTATATAAACCAATGTGCAAGAAAGATAAGAAAGGGGCCTACCTCACCCAGATGTTCAATGATGTCCACCATTGAGCACTTTGAGCCAAAGTTATGTACCTGCAACAAGTTCTCAACAAACAAGCAAAAGAAAGCGTATAGTGGAACTATAAAAAGTTAGCACATTAGATAGCATAATCCATCAATATACATAACAAATACGCCCATGGATAATAATACATATATTTTCAATATATTAATTGGACGAGAAAGGAGTATTTCTATTAATAAATGATCAGCAGAAGTGAAACTATTACGAACTTTTGTGTTGGCACGGTTCAGAACCGAGAAACCCAGTTCCTTCCAACTAGGTCCCCACCACTTCAATCCTCCACCAACGGCAAACTCATATAAGGGAGAAAAAGAGGTTCTCCATCAAATAAGGGAAGATCTTTGGGGTTTAACACTGAGTTCAGACTTAAAGGACAAAGGAATGCAGACTCAATATGAAGTAAATAATTTCTCTAGAGTAACTTTTCTCTCAAAGTTGAATTCTCTCTTCTTTCCATAGCTCGGAATTGGCTTCTTTGCAGCCTTAAAAATGCAACTGAAGGGCCGAGTCAAAACTTTCCCATTATATGGAAGGCCAAGGATCATAGATCTCCTGTCGTGACATGGAAAACCAACATTTAATTTTGATTTTTTGGCACAAATCCCAATGTACACGGGTTGCAGTGGAGCAGCTTGCATGTACGCTTGTTGTATAGCTTTCAAGGTGTGTACAAGTGGAAAAAATTATATTTTTAGCTTTGGATTTTATCATCAGGGAAAGTAAGTCTACATGGGGGAATGGAATAAGGCCCTCTTTTCAAGATTACATAGGGTGAGACAAATCTTGCTCTAACATGGAGAACATCATAGATCATAGGATTTATAAGAAGAACAAGAGGAAGACTTATTTTGAATACCTAGTGAAATGGAAGGGTCACCCAACAAAGGATGCTAGTTGGTTTAATGAATCTAATATTCAGAAACATGGAAAAACAGTGCAGGAGCTCATGGACAGGAGTCCATGAATTTTTGGCCAGAGGAGTATGATGCAGGAGCATCACCATCAGCATTAAAGAGACCAGGTGGAAGATAATGCAGCACCAGCATGCTCATTTCAAATCAACTTTGATCCCAGGGAGGCCGTGGTTTTTTTTTTTTTTGGGAAAATATTGTATTAAATGTACTTTATTGTTTTGAGGAAAGAGCCATCACCCAAGGCAACCGAAGAGTAATATCCTTAAATATTATATAATATTTGTATAGATGTTGAGCATTAGCTTGGATCTAATTGTAATGGCCATTTATTGTCATAAGGCCTTAGTAGATAGGTGTCTTTAGTTATTATAGGACATCATTGAAGTAGTCGATAGGAAGGCTCGAGAAGCCCCTCATTGTATAAATATATGAATTTTATGCCAAAATGAGGATGTTGAATGTTATTATAGAGGTTGTTGAATATTGTTATTGTTCTTGAATGTTATTGTTATTGATTCTAAGAGATTTTTTGAAGCTTAATAAGAGTTTCATAGAGATGTAGGAGTCCATATACATATTTTATTGAATGAATACAAGCAGAGAGGTTTGATTCCATATGTATGGTGTTCTGTTCATCTGAGTTATTTGAGTACATGTGATGTTTCTTTATGTTCTTTGTTCTCGAATTCACCGAATGCATGTGATATTTCTTTATGTCTTTCTTCTTATATGTCTTTCATGTAGGGACATTATTTTTATGGTTAAGCCTGGAAGTCCTTGTTGCTTCAGTAAGTTTCATTTGTTTCTCTTCTGAGAATCCTGGTGCAAGGAGTGCACAGTGACAACAAGGAGTGCATAGGTCGAGTCAAGATAGACTCGAAAGCTAAGGAGAGATAACATGAATTTATAGTGGAAGTGCAAGGAGTGTACAGTTGTTCAATTCAAGTGCAGAGAGTGCACAATTGCTTAGTGAAGAGAAAAGGTTTGAGAAGACCCGTGCAATGGGTGTATCGATCCAACACTTTATTTAAGTGTTGAAGAAGTTCCAGAGGGGATGAACACAAGGAGTGTGTAAGATATATTTTCTTCAAAATATCTAAGTCCAAAGATTTCTCAGAAGTTCCAGGGACGCAAGGAGTGTGCCAGAGGTCTAAAATACCTCAAGGAACAAAGATCAGGAGATATAGAGGAAAGTGTTGCAGAGGTTGTAAAATGTGTTCACGTATAATCCTTCGATTATAACGATCTCTGTTAAAATACCCAGCAAGGAGTGCATAGGGCTAACACCACTTAGAAGAGGTCGAAACTTTATAAGGAAAGAATTTTTTTTCAGGAGCTTCAGTGGAGGAACAACTCAAGGTGCAAGTCAGGGTCAAAACATTTTGAATCTTCAAGCTCAGAGGAATTGATGCTAAAAATATCTAAGGAAGGAAGAATTATTGAAGGTGGGAGATGAACAAGCAAGATCCATTCGGGAGTTGGTAGGAGATACGACAACAGACAGATCTAGGAGAGTTGCACAGAAGTTAAGCATGGAAGTCCTTCAGACTTCCCATGTTCAGAATATTTGAAGTATGAAGGTATCGAGACCCTCGAAGTCATGAAGTTTTGAACTAATCGTAACCGTTCAATTTTTCGTGGACACATGTCACCTGATCGTGCATTCCATCGCAAGAGCACTTCAGAGGAACTAAAGAGTGGAGTTCAAGTTCTAGGCTTCCGAAGACCCGAAGGCCTAGAGTCCATCAAGACCGTCAATCCTTAAGATAGGTGTCACTGAGTCAAAGTGTTTGGGAAGAAGAGGTTTCGAACGGTTCATGGAGCAGGGAGTGTCAAGGCACATAGATGCCCGAAGGCGGAAGAAAGCCTCAGTCGTCGATATGTGAGAGGAAACGTGGAGTGAGGAGATTAATTCCACTAGTTAGACATATGAAAGGTTGCAATGTGTGGAGTCGGGAACCTCCCTAGAATTTCAAAGTCTGAAATGATTCTAGACCGTCCATCTGTAAGCGCCTGGGATCCCGAAATGAGATCCTAGCTGTTGATTCCAAAGTGTGGAGAAGATACGTACCATTTTTTTTTGTGGCCACATGTCATTAGATCCATAGATCCAGAGGAGAGATACTATGGGGGAACACAGAGTTGGAGTGTGGAGAATTCTCGAAGCCCAGAATCGCAAAGTGAATTTAAAGTTGTCGATCTTACAGTGGAAGGAGAGTCGTCGGATCTCGTTCGGAGTTTGTCTCTCTGGGAAATTCATTGTTTGGGATGTTTGGAGGTATGTTTTGTCGAAGATCCCGAAGCTTCTAAGCTCCGAAGTCCCGAATTGGGTGGAGTAAGGGGAATAAGCCCCTGGTTTTGAGCCCAAGGTCACGTGGACCTCGTCCCTGACCAGCAGAATCCCTCCAAAAGGAATTTTTGGCCCGAATTAGAAGGGAAAGACCTATGGAAAAATGAAATCGAAGGTTTGGTTGAACATGCAAGATGATCTAGCTCCCAATGTATGAATATCCTTAGACCAGGAGGTCAGTAAGCTCCAGGAGAGGGAGGGGGTCTACATCAAGATTGTTATTAATGATCAAGGAATATACATATCATCTTCTCAACCTTCAAAATTGGAAAAGTACTATAAATTTTACAACCCAATTGTTTACATGATCACATATTCGGTAAAATATTTTCACAAAGATAAGAAAGCTAAGAAATCAATAAGTGTTGGGAAGAAGGGAAAATATGGTAAGCTAATAATGATGGTATTTACTCCACTTTCATATTAAGATTTCCTTATATATATGGTGTTTCCTTGGTAAGTAGACTTTGTTATCTCTTTGTAAACTTCGTTCAGCTGAGTAAACGAATGACAAAGGCAACCTACAAACCAACTTTGAGGCTCGAAACTAGCCTTTCAGACCTGGAGAGGGATCTCTCTGGAGACTTCATCTATGTACACGATATAACTTTAAACTTTGGGCTAGATTTAACACCTTTAAATAATATTTTCTGGTTTTATTGGCGAAAACAAGAAAGACCTCGGGCTATGGAGTCGATTTCAGAAAACGATAGAAAAAAATAACTCGGTGACTGAACTTGAGAGGATAAAGGATAAATGAGCAACAAAATTCAGTTAAAAATCGTTGTGTGTGGCGAGAGAAAAACATATGAAGCAACTCGGAGCACCATTGGGGATGAATTCGAAGTTAACTTAGAAGAAACACAGTTTGTCTAAATGGAACGAATCTAGAGCATTGTGTGGTGAATTCTAGATTCAAAATCACGTTCTGATTTAGACAGAAATTATGGATGTGAATATAAAGAGTACAGGAAAGAAAATATTCAAATAAAGAATACAATACATAAGACTACCACCGTTAGAATCTTTTCATCAAAGCTTTAGGGCTTTTTCATTAAATCTCAATCGGATCAAAAACTATAATCAATAGTCAATGTCTACAATGTTTTGCCAACCAACCCGACTTACATTGAAAAGATGGAATATATAGACAAAGGTGTGCCACTTGGGCTACCCTGCGCTCTAAATACTCTTCATAGAAACTAGGTTTTGTCTATTTTTTGTCAGATGGCTCTTCGAATGGCATTTGCTAAAAATAGAAATTGGTTGCACTCAGTCGCATCATAGTCACTCGTCTTTGCCACATGGTTTTAGTCATCAGCAATATCTCGTCGTTAGGGAATGATGTGTCGATTCTTTCCTTTGACAGCGCATCTAGATTATCAAGTGTTCTATCAGGCTCTTGACAAGCATGGTAACAACCTTGATCTATGCTACATGATCAGTTTTTGGTTTGTGCATGTGGTGGGTGACTGCAGACCATTGCAGGTGCCTCCAAAATGATGACCCTGGCTAGGGAAAAATGTCTCTCTTCAAATTCTCTCACATCTAATGCACACCTGTCCTTCGTAATAGATGAGATTCCACTACTGCACATCGTATTTTTTCCGTGTGGAAATATGTCGGAGTCCAAATCCACGCCACGTCTAGGGAGACAAAAAACGGAGTCAGTCGATCACATGTATGGTCGTGTTTGCGGTTTGGATACTCGAAGCTTTCTCATGAGAGACATGTTCAATTTTATCACTTTCCTTTGCAGAAACGCATTCCCTTTCATCTTCTTCTAGGCGCTGGCCAGAGGCGGTAATCTCAATCGACCTGGGCTTGCGAGAAGAATCGCAGACTGTGTATAAAATCGACTGGTGAACAGAATACATGCAGGGTGCTCGAAATTTATAATCGAGTGGGCGAGAGATGAAAACATGCCAGGGGACACTAAATTCATGGCAAATTAAACAGGTTTGAATATCTTCACAGTATATATGCGCGATAGGTACACTTCAAAGAGTTTGAAGTACAACTGATAAGAGATGCAGATCATATGTGATACGAGCATCGTGATTTTTCATTCTTTTTGACTTCATAATGAGTTGATGATGATCATTTCGCTTTCCAACGTGACTTCTATTTAGCAAATTTCCTCGACCATAGGCACATAAGACATTCTCTTCTGACAAGACCCGACTCTTAGGGAAAATACCTTTACCCTTTTACACATGTTTTGGTTATGACAGCCCTTCCTGACTCCAAGGGCCAATCGACCACTTGCTGACTTCGACCTATTCGTTGCTTGGTACCTGACCTCACACGCTTTGACAAATGGACTCTGACTCGACTAAGACCGACTCTAACTGAAAAAATGACGGCGCTAACAGACTCTATGGAGAGACAAATGCTACTCATTTTAAAAAAGCATGGGTCCCATTCATCTACACTATGACTACAAAAGGTGTCTTTTTTAATTGGGAAGCAATCATATCCCATAATATAAGTGAGAATTAGACAAAGCAAAGAAGCACAACCCCAACTCTCCTTCGATAGTCTACATGGAAGAATATCTACTGGACATTATATGTTCCAACAACCCTTTTCCATGTATGATATGGGAATTGAGAATATCATATTTTTATGTGCATGTGTACTACAAGATATCATCGGATAATAAATAAAAAAATACATAATGAAATCATCTCTGATAATTTTCTTGCCTAGGTTTTTGTGTTAATTTTCTACAAACCTTCCCCTAGCTTATCTAATGAAGCAATGCAACTACTTGACAACATTGGATATTGATACATTGAAAAATACTATACTTAGACTATAATATATGAGGTTACTAGAGAATTTTGAAAGGTTTTAATGTATCAATAATCAAGAATAAATTGAAAAAATGTATTCCCTACTATTTGTATATTGGTAATTATGATCTAACTAATTGTACCTTTGCAAGCATATAAGCTAGATATATTCTAGAATATAGGTTTCTTGAAGGAATATTTAAAGGGCATGATCCTAAAGGGTTGGTAACCAATCATGTTTATGAATTGGGTATATCATGGCCTTACTCATGATCAGGGAGATGAGGAAAAAGTAAAAATATGGGCCCCATCATGGGAATGGGTCCAAGTCAAGGTTAGGAAACAAGATCAATTATCATCCCATCAGCAAAAGAAAGAAATAGAAGAAAAGAAGAAAAATAATAAATATGGGAGAAAAGAAAAAGAGGTTGCAAAAGATAAAATAAAATGGGATATGGATGAAATGGCTAGGCTAGATGTCAAGTTGATAGATTGGAAAAAGAGTTTGAATAAGAAAAGGTAAAAGAAGAAGCTAAAACAAACGAGGTAGCCAAAAAGAAAGTTGAAGAGAATGAAGCTACTACAAATAAGGCAAACAAAGATAAAATAAATCAAAATGAACTTGAAAGAAAACAAAGAAACAAGAAAGATGCAAAGGCTATAGCAGCAGATGAAGATTCTAATAAACTAGAATAGGAAAAGGAAGCAAATTATATTCAAAGTGAGACTCAAAATCAAACTAAAGAGACCTAAAATAACATTGATATTGAAGTCATTGAGGTAACTGATAAAGAAAAACAAGAACAACAAGATAAAGAAGTCCAGGGTATTTCCAAGCAAAGTACACTCATCGTCAATAAAGATAAAGGAAAGGATCAAATTTATGAGGAAGTGGTCACTCCAAGAAAATTGGAAAATTTGTTAACACGGGGAGATACACATATACCCCTTCCCATTGACAAATTTGTAGCTATAGTGTTGGGTATGTGTTATATTCTTTGCATGTGTGTGTGTGTGGGTGTGTCTGTTATATTCTTTGCATGTGTGTGTGTGTGGGTGGTTTTTGCTATTTTTAGTGGATTTTGCTATTTTTAGCGGATTTGTAAATTAATCCTGGATTAAGGGATTAGGGTTTTGGTATCTACGGAATACCTTAAAACATTGTATATATTGTATGGCGAATAGTGAAATTCGATATAATGAAAATAAGAAAGGTTTTCCCAATTGAGGGTTCTGGTATAAAATCTCTGTGTACTCTGTGTATGAACCATCGATTAATTTTTATATTGCTTAAGAATCTATATGCATTGCTTTACTTCACAGGTTTAAAACTTACATGTGGTATCAAAGCACGTTTTTGGCTTAAGAGGGACGCCTTTGTTGCTGAGGGTTTGGCTCGGTCTTGATAGATCAAGTTTATCTTGGGTCTGTGACCTTTGGAGTTTGAGTAGAATTTTACTGCGGTGGAATTCGAGTAAGTAAGAAGGAATAGCGAGAACTCATCTAGAATCAATATAGAAGTTCAACGTGCTTTGAGCTATGGAAGCTGAAGATGGAGACCTTCTTGTAGACAAAGAACAATGGATCGTTGTGGATCTAGTACACAACTTTATTAGTACCATCTACAAGCACACTTAAGGCTATTGGTACACAACCTACCAGTACAAACTACTAGTACACCAGTTACTGGTATGTCCAGAGAAGGAAGATTGGGACAAGTTGGACAGAAAGAGCAAAGAGTACCATTCGAAGAGTCTACCTGACACATTCAGTGTTGTTGAATGTCTGGGAGAATCTACAACCAAGGAACTATAGGACAAAGTTAGAGAATTTGTATCAGTCAAAGTCCCTGGTAAGCAAGTTGTTTCTTCGAAATAAGTTGTATCATCTTAGGATGGAAGATGGAAATTCTGTGTCAGAACATCTAAATACCTTTAATACTCTGGTAAGAAGTCAACTTGGATATATTAATACTATGCGATTCTGAGAAGAAGATAAGTGTATTACTTTGTTATGTTCTTTGCCAGACTCTTGGGATAATAATCTGGTTGTAGCAATAGGTAGTACCACTCAATCTACATTTAGTATGAGGGATAGTTGCACATATTATCTGAAGAGATGAGGCGAAAGAGCTCATGGATGGTCACAGCACCACGGATGCTTTATTTGTAAGAGAGCATAACCAAGATAGGAACCCTGGTAGTAAGCCTTTTGGGTGGAGATATAAATCTACAGATAGATCTAAGTCCCCAGGAAAATGTTGAGAAATGTTGGAAGTGTGGTAAACAAGGGCATTGTAAGAAAGATTACAAGTCTAAGAAAGTTGAAAAAACAAAGGGATGCAGTAGTACCTCTTCCACGGAGGTGAAAACCTCCACTGAGAAGGAGGTGATGTTTACCTAGAATATACAAGTACACATGTAGACCATGGTGTATAGTTGATCGACTCAGGTGCATCATACATATGACTCCTCACAGTGGTTCTCTGAATCTGAAAAATAATATGATGAATTGTTGATGTATCCCCTAGGAGATGACTCGACAACAAAATCTTGGTACGTGGAAGAGTTTGGGGTTGTTTCTAAATGATGGAAGGATTACAACTCTCCCTAGGGTTCTACATTTATTCAAAAACCTTAGAACCTCATCTGTAAGCAAGTTGAGTGATCGAGGAGTGAAAATTGTATTTGAAAAGGACACTACAAGATGGTACGAGGAGCAATGGTGTTGATGAGGGGGATTCGTTGTGGAACTCTGTACAAGTTGTTGGGAAAAGAACTTATACTAATGGGTGTAACAATTATGTTGTCCTTGAGCATAAAAATGGGAGAACAAGACCAATACTGTCCTAGAAAAGAGACCATGTTGTGGCATCAAAAGGCTGGGGCATATTGGAGAAAGAAAAGGAACCTTCGAACACTACTTGTTAAAGGTATGATTGAAGGTATATCTGAACCTCACTCGGAGCACTGGTTTTCTGTGAAAATTGCATATATGGGTAAACACTTGTAATCGAGTAGTATTCCCATCTAGTGCTACAAGGCAAAAGGGATCTTAGAGTTGATACTACCAGTGATGTGTTTGGACCTGTTCTATTCCATCCCTTGGTAAATCTGTGTATTATGTTTCATTCCTTAGATGATTTTCAGAACACATGGATTTATTTTTCTTAGAAAGAAATCTGAGCTATTTGATAAATTTAGAGGAGTTTAAAGGCTCTGGTAGAAAATCAGTGAGAGAAAATAAAGGTATTGAGAACAGGTAATGGTGGAGAATTCTGCAGAAATGAATTCGAATAATTATGTAAGAAGTGTGGTATAGCAAGGCAGAAGACTTCTCCCTACACTCCCTCATGAATGGAGTTGTAGAAAGGATGAACAGGACACTGATGGAAAAAGCAAAGGAGCATGCTCAGCGGTGTCGGGTTAGAACAAGTTTTGGGCAGAGGTAGTGGTACAGCATGTTACCTGGTCAGTAATCACCTTCATCATCGCTGGATGATACAACTCCATACGAGGGAGTATGGTCTGGGAAAACCCTCTCTTCAACATCTTAGAGTGTTTGGTTGTGATACTTATGTACATGTTCACAAAGGAAAATAGGAGTAAACTGGATAATAAAAAGATGAAAGGTACCATCTTTATTGGTTATAAAGATGGTGTGAAAAGGGTATAAGCTTTGGAACAGAAACCAAGAAATTGTTTTACAGTCGAGATGTTGTTTTCAGAGTGGTAAAATATGTGTCCAAACATAAATTCCCACCAACTCAAAGGCAGACACGAGAAAATGAAACTTGAGTTGGATGATGCATCATGAATCATCTGAAGAGGGAAGCAGAGGAAGCAGAAGAAAAATAGGAAAAGGAACCTCATACCCCAGTATTGGGGAGATCAGTAAGGGAAAGCAGCAGAAGGTATGAATGCATATTTTTACGTTCCAATTTTGCTATCTATTACCCCAGTGATGATCCCAGAACTGTCAGGGGAAGCAGTGAATTCAGAGGGATAGTAGAAAACTCTGGAGGAAGGCCATAGTTGAAGAAATGGATGCCTTGGATAAGAATGAGACATGGGATATAGTTGAGCTTCCAACTAGAAACAAAATCGGTTGGTAGAAAAATGGTTGTTCAAGAAGAATTTGCTTACCAGAAGGTAAAAGTGGAGAAATACAAAACTCGGTTGAAGTAGCAAAAAGTTATTCCCAGGTGAGGGAATTGACTTTGGTGAGATTTTTCTCTCCTGTTGCTAAGTTAACTTCTATTAGATTTATTTTATCTATTGTTGCTGCTTTTGATCTTGAAGTGGAACAAATATGGATGTGAAGACAACATTCCTACATGGGGATCTGAAGAAATCTACATGAAGCAGCCAGAAGGCTTTGTAGTGAAGGGAAAGAAAAGAGCTAGTCACATGTAAGCTAAAAGAAGTCACTTCTCTTGATGCAGAGCAATCACCTAGGATGTGGTACCAAAGTTTGACACACATACATCCTTGGATTGGGATTTAGCCAAGAAGCAGGGTTGATCACTGTGTATATTCCAAACGGGTTGGTAATCACTTCATTTATGTAGTGTTGTATGTTGATGACATGTTGTTGGTAGGAAATAGCATGGATGTTATCAAGGAGGTGAAATACATAACTATCCTCAAATTTGACATGAAAGGATCTCGGTGCTACTAACTTCATTCTGGGAATGGAGATTAAAGAAGATTGTGCAAATAGGAAACTCTGTTTGAATCAAAGAAAATATGTTGAAGCAATATTGCAAAGGTTTGTATGCATGGAAGTATTAAACGGGTCAGGTTTACTTATTCTAGTTGTGAAGTTATCTGCAGATCAATGTCCCAAGACACAGAAGGAAGAAGAAGAGGGACATGTCCCATGTTCCATACACCAGTGCAGTTGTAGTTTTATGTATGCTATGGTTTGTACTAGACCGGACATTGCACATGCGATTAGGGTTTTGAGCAGGTATATGTCAAAACAGGGAAGGAGCATTGGGCAGCTGATAAGGGGTCTTCAGGTATCTTCATGAGTTATGGATTGCTACACCAAGGAAGATCGGGATTGGACAGAGTGTGGTGGACATACATGGCTTTGTTGATGCAAGACTAGGCTGGAGATTTGGATCCTTGAAGAAGATCTACAAGTGGTATGTGTTTAACCTATTTGGAGGAGCAATCAGTTGGATGAGCAAAAGACAGGCTGTGGTGGTACTCAACTACACAAGTTGAATACATAGCAACCACTCGTGCAAACAAAGGAAGAAATATGGTTTACAAAGATTGTGTTCAGGTATTGGGTTGGTACAATGGCTCGCCCGGTGAGATTAGATTGTGACAGTCGAGTGCAATATTCCTAGCAAAGAACCCAACTTATCATTCGAAGACAAATCATATTGATATTCAGTGCCATAGCTGTGGGAGACATGGTTGAGGAAAAGAAGGTGTTGCTGGAAAAGGTTGACACTGAAGAATGTTGCGATTCATTGACAAAGTCTGTGAGCCTGAGAAAGTTTTCTGGTGTAGAGTAACAATGGGCATTTACTGCCTGAATTGTTGACTATATAATCCCTGGACCCCTGGATGTAAAGAAAACAACAAGTGGGAGAATGTTGGGTATGTGTTATATTATTGCGTGTGTGTGTGTGTGGGTGTGTCGGATACGACAACTGCGTCTGGCTTGATCCCTTCACTTAGAGCTCTGCCGTGTGTGTCGGGCACTTTCCTAGGGGGTCCCAGGGGGTGGGCAGGTATGCCCCCCATGGTTACACACAACATTCGGGGAAGCGCCCCAAAAAAAAAAAAATTTTTGGGTGGTTTTAGCTATTTTTAGCAGATTTGTAAGAATTAATCCCGGATTAAGGGATTAGGGTTTTTAGTATCTACGGAATACCTAAAATATTGTATACAGTGTATAATTGAATGGTGAAATTCGATATAATGAAAATAGAAGGTTTTTGGTGAATGGTGAAATTCGATATAATGAAAATAAGAAAGGTTTTCCCGGTTGAGGGTTTCCGGTATAAAATCTCTGTGTACTATGTGTATGAGCCATCGATTAATTTATGTATTGCTTAAGAATCTATATGCATTGCTTTACTTTGCAGGTTTAAAACATACATATAGATTTTTTAGCATATAATATAAGGAAGATAAAGTATGTCGAATAGACCCACGTCAAAAAACAAATTGATGTATATAACACAATAGTCTGCAAAGAAAAATTAGATGTCTTAAATACCAAGATGACCAAACTAGTGGCCTTGACCTCAACTAATTTATCACTAGTTCATGCAACTATGGATAGAGCCAAGGATGAAGAAGGAGCATAAAAAAATATGAAGACAAAATGGTTTTTATTGATAATCAAGTTAATTACTATAAAGTAACATAGAGAATGATAACAAACATTATCAAGTATGCTCTTGGAGTTCAAGAAGAAGTTGGACAAGTGAAAAGGAAATCCTAGAGAAAATCCCAATGTTTACGAGAATTGAGTGTTAATTATTACAACTACACAATGAGATTCAACAATGAAAAATCTCATAGGAAGGAGTTCAATTACATTTTGATATAGTAAAGGAGTTGCAAGAAATATTTACGCATAATCCTCCAAATATTCTTGCCTTAATTACACAATTAATTATGGATATTGAACATGGTTTGTCATATTGGAAATAGATAACTGAAGTTTCCTAGAGAGACATAAAGAGATAGAGAATGGGATGACTATTTAAATATATGGAGAAATGTTGAAGGGATAACTAATGTATGAAACTTACCATAATTTGGGCCCCCTAATAGCTTCCACCCATCATCTCAAGTCATACAATCTTTGGAAAAATATTTGTAGAAAAAAAAAGTGGACATGAGAAGTATATTACATGTTAGCAAGGATCGCATGAAGATTCGTGTGATGGATGAGTAAAAGAACACTTCTCTTATAAGATAAATATTTCCTAAGTTAGATAAACACATTAAAAATGTTATTGTAAGATTATTTTCCTTACAGGGCCCACTAAACCAACATATTTTCTTCCAAAAATGACTATGTACTAATTTATTTAAAGCTTGGAAGAAATATAAAGACAACCAAAAGAATGAAAATGTCACTAATCCATCGAATCCTCCTAGATTTAGTTAGGTTTTATGAAACCAAATCAGTTAGATGAATAACAGAATTCTCATTGTATAAATTAAAGTTAGATCAATCATGAAGGGGATTTTTTATCCATGAATTATTTGTAAAACTATATTTGCTAAATCAATATTGAGAAGCCATTTTGTTTCCAAGATTTTGGGAAGAAGAAGAACTTTTATTTTGCACATGTTAGACACCATTATGAAGTTGTATAATCTGGAATGTTTTGTAAGAGCTA
>SNQJ01S0059087.1:26944-37120 GCA_010110895.2 Picea sitchensis
GTGTGCAATTATGACATGTGTCATGAACCCAAATAATGCATGTCCATATATTGCGATCGTGCACCTCCTGAGGACATGCGACACACCGGAAATTCTTACTTGGATTCTTGGCAACACCAAGAATACTTTGTCTAGACTACACCTCTTTACCTAGAGCATACCCATACTCCATTCTAGGCTATGGGAGATTCACACTCCAACTCTGTGCAACTCACTTGTATACTTAGAAAATCTTGTTAATATCTTAACACTTATTTATTTAAGCATTCATCCATGAACATGCAAAACCAAGAGAATACTTTCGAAAAAAACAAGATACACACATATAAATAGTGTGGGTGGAAAAAGACATGCCTAACACCCAGCTAGGTCTTATTATTGTGAAATAGTTACAACATGAGAACTAATGGTTCGGATTACAACTTGGATAGAGTCACATGACTCCCCTCGCCTCACCAAGACACTCATACACAAATTCATCCCACCAAGACACTTTGTCACAACCACTTTCACAACCCCTGTGGTGTGCCCCAAATGTGCGCCCTTCCACAAACTTACTATATGTTCTCTATCACAGACTTCACCAAGCTAACATAGACTTTGGTTCTTCCTCATAGCATGACTCACATATAATTGTGTTTATACTTCCCCAAACCCACCTTGTGCATCCCACTCTTGGCTACTTGTCTTCCATGTCTTCACAACACTGCATTCTATTCTTCCTTATCTCATAACCTTACCTCAATCGCTTGAGTTTCTCTCTATGCCTTCTTTCTCATTCCCCTTCCTTGATTGTGAACCCTTGTGCTCTTATATGGACTCCAAATGTAACCTTCATGAACTATCACGTCCTTTGGGTGTGTCATGCCCATTTTCGAACCAAAGCACCCAAATGAACTAACACATCCCTTCACGGACTAATGCGCCCATGAACCTGTTTGCTCGTCAACCCTTCACATCCCTTGGGAATGGTTCTCCCCAACCTTGGGTTCACTCCTCATGTCATTACACCCCAACCTCTTTTGTGTTCCCTTTCCTTGTGCATTTCTTCGAACCAAATGATGAGACTCTTCGTAGCTACACCAATGGGGTCATCTAGCCTCTCCAATGCACCCATGCTTCCAAGGGTGGGCGCATGACCAAGTCACCTTATCCATTCCCAAATGCAACCCAAGTATTCATCAACCGAAACAAGGCAAGTGATTTGTGTTTCCCCTTGGTTATGCATGCCACCATCATGTGCCCAAGGTGCTCCTGCCCACTCCCACATGTCTTTGTTCGCCCAACCGATCACATGCCCCTTGTTTTCTCTCACCCAAATCATCTCCAATTCTACCCAAGGAGCACGTACACTTGGTGGTTGTCATGGGAGACCTCACATCCTCCCCCAGTCCAAGTTGTTGTCATCGTTGAAAAAAAAAGTTGCTCTCCATGGTGCCTCTACCCCATCTCTAGATATCGTACTACTCAACAATTGTTATCTCTACAATTGTTGTCAAAGGGTCCTCCCTTCAAGAATATCCTCAAAGTTTTTCAAAGTGTCGGGTACTATTATCCCATGATGACTTTGATACTTTGACTATGTCATCCATGTGTCATGTACATTGGATCCTCTCAATTTTCGAACTGGTTGGGTGATCATTCCAACTATCACAATCGTCGCTAGAAAATGCATGTCTCCATATCCAACCAACCCTTTTCCATCAACCTCATTTTCATTTTGTCCATCTCTTCTTGGTCTTGTTGAGCCACCCACTACAGTCTCAACATGTTTTCTTCACTTAGCTGAAATTCTCTTGAACATTTTGATTTTGGAAACGATCCTACCCATTTTTTCTATTTAACAAGTCACCTCCACAAACCATCCATTTTTTCACAACCTCCATGCTTGAGTCTTTCCATGACACCTCCACAAGGCATCATCAATCACATTGTTTTCTCCCAATAGTGTGTCTTCGTCTTCTTCATTTAGTAGGCATAGTGTACCCAAAATATGCCACCAAGGTCATTGGTGTACATCATATCTAACTTGTCCTTTATGCACAAGTATTGCAAGACAAATCAAACTTCCTTCAACATGCATCCCAACTCCTCAATTCATTCTTCAGTAAGTTGGAATTCATTTATCCACATGGCCTTCCCATAAAATTTCACAATCATTGTGGGGTGTCGGTACTCCACTCCAACCTCTTCCACGTTCATCTAAAAGTCTAGTTGAGTAAGTGACTCCATGCATTGTCTTGAATCAACGCATAATTGTTTTGCAGTGGGTGAGTCTACGGGATAATCCTCCAAAACATCTCTAGCTTGTAGTTGATAACAATCCTCTTAGTGATATCCCCTATACTTCATGGTCTCGACAAGTGAAGAGTTAAACTCTCCTCTACACTCACATTCATGGTTCTATGGGTTCCTTAATCAACCAACCTTCCCCATGGATTCCTTTTCACTATCAATTGTCTCTCTTCTTGTCTAAGACTACTCATATATGTTGCAGTGTGGACAAATTTATATTGTTTTGTCTCGTTGCAAGGCTCTTTCATGCTTCCATTGATTCTTTCGACCAATCTAATCATAGAAATCCTAGGCATCCTCCCAAGCTTCCTCTTTGTGATCAAGGGTGTGCTTGGTGTTTAGGCCTCAACCAAGAATACTAAGTGACTTTGATGAATGAGAGGAACTACTTTGGAAAGTATAAGGAAGTCCAACCACAAGATCATCACATGATCATCTAATGGAGCTACCAACAAATCCATGTTTCCAAACCACTCCTCACTCTCATTGGTGTAGAATGAACAATCCTTGTCAACGACACTACTACTGAGTTCATCACTTTACACATTCGAGTGTTTCTCTAAGGTTTGTGATGAAGTGACTTCCTGGCTTGCCTGCTCAAAAAACTATGGATTGTACCATTTTCAACCAAAGTTTCCATATTCAACTCACTTATCGTTACATTCACAAATCAGAGTCCCTCAACTTCTTCACTTTGTGAAAAATATCCTTGACCTCTTGTCTTGAACTCATGCATGTGTTCCACCAACATTTCCATGACTTCATTCATTTCTTCTATCAATTTTTGCACTTGAACCATATCTTTCAATGGTTCATGATCTTTCGTTGTTGGTGTGATTCAATCCTCCTCTTTCTCAACCAACAAATCCAACCTTCCTTACATTGGAAAATCCCTAACAAAATTATTGTGCCAATAGAAGTAACATTTAATCATCTTACCTTTATTCTTGAGTGGTCTGGGTTGATCCTCCACTACTATGATTCCTTCTTGTTGGATGCTCTCCTCCTTGAGTGCTCCCAATGTAAATGACGTCTAAATTCTCAATCACCCTTGCCAATGACTTCAATTCGTTGATCTTGGATTCCATATGCACGTCAAAATAATCCATCCTCTCCAAACCCTCTTGGAGTTTCTCAAATCATTGAGCTACATTGTCTCTCTTGATATTCCAAGATTTGTCACTTGCACCATCCATTTCAAGATTAGATTTGGTGGGTACTTATATTTTTGTCTAAGCTTCACCTCCACTTTCCTCAAGGAATTCTCCCACTCCTTCAATTCTTTACAGCATGATCCAAGTCACTTGGCTTTTCCAAGAGTTCTATGCAACTCCTTTGCACTATTCCCATTGAGATTACTTTTCAACAAACAGTGAAACCAAATCCAGTGTGCCTCAACACCACCATTCTAATTGTAGTAGTGGTGAAGAGCCAAATCTTCTCTGGTACCCCCTGTCACAAAGGTGACGGAGTGGTGAAGAGCTCACCAAATTGTCTTCTAAGTTTTCTTTGATACCACATGTCATGACTCAACAATACGTCTATCTATATATTGCAATCATGCACCTCTTGAGGGCATGTGGCACCACGATGGTTCTTACTTGGTTGCTTGTCAAGACCAAGAATACTTCATCCAAACTATGTCTCTTCACCTAGATCATACCCATACTTCATTCTAGGCTACGGGAGACTCACACTCCAACTTTGTGAAACTCACTTGTATACTTAGACAATCTTGTTAAAACCTTGACACTTAATCATTTAAGAATGCATCCATGAACATGTGAAACCAAGAGAAAAATTGAAAAACAAACAAGAGACTAGTGTGGGCGGCACAAGACATGCCTAACACCCAGATAAGTATTATTATTGCAAAACCGTTACAAGATGAGCATTATTGGCTTAGTTTAAAACTTGCGAAGAGTTGCACAACTCTCCTCACCTCACAAAGATACTCATACACAAATTCATCCCACCAAGACTCTTTGTCACAACCACTTTTGCAACCCCTGCGGTGCACCCAAGACATGCACCCTTCTGCAGACTTACTATCTCTTCTCGGTTATATACTTCACTAAGCTAACACATACTTTGGTTATGCCTTATTGCATGCCTCACACAAACCTATGTTCAAACTTCCCCAAACCCTCCTTGTGTGTCCCACTCTTGGATACTTGTCTTCCATGTCTTCAAAAATCTGTGTTATTTTCCTTGCCTCAGAACCTTGCCTTGGTCATTTGACTTACTCTCCATGCCTCCTTGCTCCTTCTCCTTCCTTGTTTGTGCACCCTTGTGCTCTTATATCGACTCAAAGTGTCACCTTCGCGAACCATTTTTTCCTTTGGGTGTGTTGTACCCCTTCATGGACCAACGTGCCCAAATGAATCGACACATCCCTTCATGGACTGATGCACCCAACCTGTGCATTGATCAACCCTTTGCATCCCTTGGGACCAGTGTGCCCCAATATCAAGTGTGCTCCTCATGCTGACACGCCCCAACCTCTTTAGTGCACCTTTGCCTTGTGTGTTTCTTCGAATCGACCAACGAGACTCTCCATGGGTGTGTCGATGGGGTCACCCAACCTCTCTAATGTGCCCATGCTGCCAAGGGAAGGTAGGCTCACTACTTGGGCGTGCACCCAAGTCGCCTTGTCCTTGCCCAAACGCAACCCAACTCGTCATCAACCAACATAATGCAAGTGAGGTGTGTGCCCCCTTGGTGCCATATGTCACCATCATGCGCCCAATGTGTTCCTACCCATGCCCACATGTCTTTGTTTTCCCAATCGATTGCATGCCCCTTGTGTTCTCTCGCTTGACTCATCTCCAAGTATTCCCAAGGAGCACACATGCTCGATGGGTGTCACGAGAGACCTTACAATATGTAACTTAAATAAAAAATCATTCTCATTTATGTGTTTATATGTTCTTTTCAACGATCAAAAACTTCTATCTTTAAAAAATAGATTAACAATTTGGCTTCATATCCATTCTCTTTATAGTTAGCATTAGAAAGAGATTTAGATCAATATTAGATTGTTGACATTAGATTAGGTATATAATATGCATTCTGCATTGAATAATGAATTTCTAATTTTATTAAATCTCAATTATTGGGACATTATTCTAGAGGGTATTTTCATCCAAAATAGGAAAGAGTTCAATTGAGCCCCTTTTCTAGGTTAAACCCCTACTACTGATTCTTTTGAAATAAGTATTGGAGTAATTTGAAGATGCATATTTATACCAGAGGAGTTTGTTTACTTATGATTTTTTGTTTTTCAAGTACTAAAGATGGATTCAAACAAAATAAAAGCAATTTTTTAGTGGCCTTCTCCCAAAAGTACTTTTGAGGTAAGAAGTTTCCATGGTTTGGAAAGTTTCTAGAGAAAATTAGAAGATTTTAGATGAAATAATTTGTTGGAAAATAAAAGAAAAGAACTACAAGGAATTTTTGGTGAAGTGGAAATATAGGAGAGTAGAGGATACATCATGGATTTTAGAGAAAGAACATGTCCACTTAGGAGGTCATCAGCATCATCAACAATAGTTGTGGTATGCCTCTCTAATAAATCAATAATGGAGAAGTATGACATTTCTTTCCACCTTTCCAATAGAACAAAATGAAATAGAAATTTGTTCACACACAACCTACCACATCAAATCTAAAAGCAATGAAGTTATATAATAAGTAAGAGCTAGATATTAAAACCTTAAACATCATAGATCCATCTTACCTCAAGATCTATTAAGCATCCAACGGGATAAAAGATAAACCAAGATGCAAATCTATTTATGCTTAAAAGATATAGAACTACATCTTTTACGTAGAAAAATATTTAAAAGAGATTTTAATTTCCCAAAACTTAAGAAACCATTGAAAAGAAAATAAATTTATAGAAAATTGCCACATCATGTGAATGGTGCTCGAGGTAAATGTCGTCGGTGGACAACATGTATGCCTAACCCCAAGGAATCCAAGTGGGTTTGACCTTGTGAACTCCTTGGCCCTTAAGGCTTTTCCATGGCAAGTCAAACCACTTAAGCTAACTCATGGGGATTATTTCAAATGATATAAATACTTTGTTTATAAGAAGAAAATCATAAGGCACCACTACAAGGATAAAATGATGGGTCGGTTGTATAACCACTAAAATTCACAATTTGGAAAATTTTACTCTTTATGATTTTCTCTCAAATCATTGTAAAAAACATTGAAAATGGAAAAAAATCATTCAAATTTAGCATAAATTTCAAAATTGATTCAAACCACCCAACTTTCAATGTATTTTTTTCTTTCTAGGAGAAGGGAAACCCAAAGTATGCTCCCCCACATTCATAGATGACATCCCCAATATATCTACCAATGTAAAGTAGTGCACCTCCCAAGGGATGCTTCTTCACATTCATGGACGACATTCATTGATGGGGATTTAAAACCCAAGGGATACTTCCCCACATTTGTGAAAGGGATACCTATTAGACTAAGTGAACTTGCCCTCGAAAAATATCACTTGAGGGGCACATCCAAGTTAACTAGGGGATTTGAAGAGAGGTGGGCTACATTAACTCCATTAATTACAAGCAAAATTATAAATATTATTTTATATTAGTCACATTGGTTTGATTCTGGTGGTTGGTTAGCATTATTGTTATGTAGACCCATTCTAGATTATTATGTAGACTCATTCTAATAAGATTAGATTACTATTCTCATGGTTAAAAAAAATTATTCACAATATCCCATAATTTAAAAAATATATATTCACAATAATTGAAAGAAATGAAAGAAAAATGTACAAATATTTCTTAAAAAAAATTCTTACAACAATTAAGATAAACCAAACAAATCCACGATTTCTTTGCATAACTAGCACAGCCACAATTACGTTGCTGATTAACGCCAAAAGGCATATCATATTAAAACGAAACGCCGCGAGCACAGAAATGAAACCAAACGCTGCGAGCACAGAAACCCGGCCACCACTCTTGTGAATATCTTAATATTTTTTAATCAGGTAGATATGGCAATAAGTTAGTGAATAAACGGATGTCTTTATAACAACTCGGAAGTTAATGGATGAAATCAGAGCCATTCATTTATTGTGACCACTAAGAATATTCTAGGCATATTTAATCTCGTCCATAAAAAACATATTAAAAACTAAAAACCTATTAAATATGCCCATTATCAATAGGTGTACGCCTTTTGACGTAAATATTTAACATTGAAAATATTAAAAAACAAAATAATTTCAATATTAAAAAACATTTTGCAATAATTCCAAATATAGTCAGTATCGTAAAGAGATAAGGCAATCGCCATCACTCATTTAGATATATAAAATCAAACTAATACATTTATTCATATACAGCTTCTTACCATTTCTATTTTGCAATACTTCCAAATAAACTCCCGTATCTTAAAGAGATAAGGCAATGGTCATCACTCATTACATATATGAAATCAAATTATTCCATTTAATCTTAATTTCTTGCCATCTATGTCTGAGCTTGTATTCGAAACTTTTTATAACTGACCATGGGCATGGATTGATATTGTTGTTAACTCCAGTGCGTATGATGCGCGTTCTTATTATTTGCATCTATTGATGCAACACTTTACCATAATTGCAGAAATATGGATAAGCTTGAACAGTTCAGCTTATAAATCACAACTTAACAATTCCAATCTTGTCCATTCAATTCATTAACAAACTCCAAAAATGTAAATCACAGCCGAAGCGTTTTATGACCACATGCTGATATTTTGGTACAACAACAAATTATTTACTCTATTATCCATGAAGCTGCAGACATGACAGAATTTCAGAGCCACATGATAAACATATGTATACACACAATTATCTAATCTTCCCTGCCTTTCACAGCACTCAACAAATCACAGAAGTACAGCATCTTTGATGACTCCACAGATAGAATGTTATGTAAATATTTAACTGTATTGAGATTATCCACACTGCATTGAAGAGACTTTCATATATTATTTATTTTGTTTTGCTTGGTGGGTTACTAGAATGGTTGAGTGTTGTGGTTACTACCACTGAGATCTCATGATCTGACATCTCAGGATGATAAAATCTCCTGCGAGCTCTTTGATGAGATGTCACCAAAAAATATTATTTATTTTGTGTAATAATATATTAAAAAAACTGTATTAATAAAATATAGAAAAATTATATCAATTTACATTCATCTTAAATCTAAATTTAAACCTAGATTTAACAATAATAATGATGATGGTAATGATCCATAATATCCAAATTATTTAACCATATAATATACCATATAAATGTATATGGTTACAGGATAGCCACATGATAAACACAGATATACACAAACAATTCTCTAATCTGTCCTGCCTTTGACAGCATTGAACAACCCACAGAAAGATGAGGATCTTCGAATCTGTCCTGCCCTTGACAGCACTCAACAACCTACAGAAAGATGAGGATCTTCGACGATCTTACAAGATAGATTCAAACTAGCATGCTATCTACATGTTTAATAATAATAATAGGAGTAGTGCATGATTTATTGCTGGTGTCCACAGTACTTAACTGTATAATATACAATGTAAATGTATACAATTAAAAAGAGAGTCATCTCATCGTTCTCCTCTCTGCTCAGGGGTGAGGCCTCCTTTTCCACAGGTGGGGCAGCTCAACAGGCCAAAGCCTTGGCAATCATAGCACCTGCAAAGCACAGTGCAGTGATTATGCAATTTGACCATTAAAAAACAATATATAAAATCCTCAAAGAAATACCAATTCAAAGAAAAAACAGGATATTTGGCTACTCACTTCCACCTCTCAAACATATTCCCATTCTTCTTATTTTTACCTGTTCCCTGCATTATGAATGAATATTTCATCGACAATACTCCCACAAAACAAACAAGTAAATACATAAATAAATAAATGCTCCATATTCACAGAAAGCACCTTGCAACCCTGGCATTCGATGGCTCCTTTTCCATTGCATTTGCCACACCCTCTTGCAACCTGCCAAACCACAGATGTCATTTACAGCCCTCATGGTTTTAACAGATTTCAAAGGAACCCAGATACAAAAAACCAGGAAAAACAAACAAACAAACTGATAATAATCAGTGAGAGCGGGATAATTCAGACCAAATTCAATAACAGAAGCCCTTGCAGAAAAATAAGGGCTGAGGTTTCATACCATTTTCAATCCAGGGATTGCTCGCAATGCCGAAGTGACAGGAGATATTCTGGCAGGTCTGGCTCTCTGCAAGGAGAATGGGGTGCTCCATGTGGCCGTCTTCCTGCTGTCAGAGCGAGGCAACAGAGGTGTTGAAACCAATGGAAATAAGGATGGGCGATGGGCGGTTGTCCAGAAGCATAACTTCATATTTGCTAACACGAAACACACACTCACCAACACAAAAGCACTCTTCAAACTCTAATCTTTCAAAGATAATATCCAACTCAGAGATTTTTAACCTATGTGTAGTTTTATTGAGAATTTTGTGTGGGAAGCAGAGAAGGATATGCGCGACACTGACACAACAGGCTCACAAACTATAATGTCTCTCATTTACTATAAGGAAGGAAGATTAAGGATAGCATTGTACTGTCTCTCTCATCTGGAGCGTTGAACTTCATCCATTTGAGGTCTACGTCTGAATTATTGTAAGAAAGAATTTGTCGTATGAGAGCCATTTGCATGGACAGGAAACACATCACAAAAAGGGAAACGTGGAATGGACGAATAAAAAGTTGACTTGACAATCGAGTGCGTTATTGCCATGTACATCTGTCTCCATTATGGGGTGCCATAAGTGATAATGGGAGCAAGTGACATGACTCCAATACCGAAAATTGTATGGTGGAGG
>SNQJ01S0059088.1:0-19425 GCA_010110895.2 Picea sitchensis
TCTCTCTCTCTCTCTCTCTCTATATATATATATAGAGAGAGAGAGAGAGAGAGAGAGAGAGAGAGAGAGAGAGAGAGAGAGATTATTTAATTATCAAACCCTCTTATGGTTAACTTTGATATTCGATCATAGTGTTTGAAGATTGTATTATGTGACCCTTGCTAATCATCCTCATATAAATTATCACCCAAGGTATATCATTGTCTCGTCACACATTACTTTTCACATGTATTAATTTTGGGTTTTATTTGGGCATTGGCTCTTAATACACAACATTAATATGGGATTTTATATGCGTTATTACTAACTTGGTTGTCTCATGTAGTGGTAACATTTTGAATACAAAGAGTTGTCACAATGTTCTGCGAGGTTACTAAACTCGTATGGGTACCATTCTTAATTGAATTTTCCACCAACTTCTCGTTGTTTAGCGAGCATGTCCTTTGATTTTCATGTGCCACCTATAGTTACCATCTCGAGATGAGATTTGTTCGGAATTTGTACTGAGGATGTACAAGCATAGAGTCCTTGTTGCTCCAACGTTTAGGCGTTTGGGTTGAAGCCTTAACCCTTCCGACCTTTCACGATTTTGGCTCATTTCACGATTAGTGGTTTTGTTTCTCTGCTTTGCATTTTACTCTAAGAGGTTTGAGTGTTTTCACTATGTGAGTACTGAATCTTCATGGTTTTGTTTGGTTTCTTATGGTTGCATCACCATGAAACTGGTATGATTTTTCACCAACCTCTTCACTTTCTGTGTTTTCTCTATATGTTTTGTTTAACCTCACCCTTAGCTCATGGTGGTGGTAAATGTTAGGTCATCGGCTCTGTCTATATGTTCCTACAAAATTTTACATGGAGGACCTCTTACTTCGTTATGTAAGTCTATTATGTACGGTTATACTCTGGTTGGGATAATATTTCACTTTCAGTTTGTCCCTGGTCCAAAGGATCTTATACTTGGAATTGTTTCTCTATGGAAGTTGATGGTTTAAAGAACCTGTTCCATTCATATATGAGATTCTAACCCATCTAGGACATAAGTTTAAAATAGAATTTTGGTTTTGCATATATTTGATTTAATTTCTAGTTTTTACTCTGTAATAAAGTTTCTTTGTAATCTTGATACATTTATCATTTTTTAGGGTACTCATCATCCATTCGACTCACTATACATTCTATGTAGTTCAACCGATTTAAAGAGATACCAGATACTCAGTATACACACACTAAGTTGATCATTAATGTATGTAAATACTTCTGTCATTTTAAAATACCTCTTTACCGCATCCTAATCTTTTGTTATTGTTTGATATACATGTATGATGGAATTTGGTACCATGAAGACATTGGAATACCTTTTCCTAGAAAGGTATTTGGGCTCCAACCTTAATTGCCTTCAAGTTTTCCACCGCATTCTAGGATTATTCTAAGTAAAAATTGTAATATCGTTCATGAAAGTTCGTAACTCATATATGTTGTTTACGCATTTTCATGACTTTGTAATAGCCTCGTTATTATTTCCATTCATTTATATATACTCATTATTTATGTTTTTGTTTCTCTTTACGAGTATTTTCCTTATGGAATATACACGATCGTTGTATTGGTTTCCTTTCGAATATATGCTATTGAGTGTCATTAGACTTGCAATGATTCCTTTTGATTTCATGCATGGGGAATTTTGTTTAAACTCTGCAACAAATTCCTTTTGTCTTCATTCATGGTGCATTTTGTTTAAACTCTGCAACAAATTCCATTTGATTTCATGCATGGTGCATTTTGTTTAAACTCTACAATGAATTCCTTTCAATTTCATGCATGAACTATTTTGTTTAAATGTTAATTTTGGAACTATTTCTTATTCTGGATATATGTATAGTGGAAATTTGTGAATGCTAACAGTGTAATCTGTTTCACTTTACAATATATACATATTTTAATTTGTAAATGTTAACTCTGTAATCTATTTCCCTTTTGAAAATATTGTAATTTGTAAATGTTAACTTTGTAACTACTTACCTTTTTGGGTACATGCATAATTTAATATGCAAATGTTAACTCTGTAACTATTACCTTTCGGATACATGAATAATGAAAATTTTAATCTCTATAACAGTTTCTCTTCTTTTCAAGCCTCTTATATGATTAGAACTATGGTTTATTGAATGGTTTATACCTATGAGTTTTATTGCTCTATTATTGGTATGATGACTATGTTCAAAGATATAGGATCCGAATAGCTATTTCTTTCTTTCACAATTTTCCTACTTAAACTCATGATAACGGTTGATACTCTTTGATAATGCATTTACTTTCTGTTACAATTTATTTATGCCAATAATTCAGACAAGGTAACGCACAATAAAAACATAGTAAAATCAAACATATTCATAACAAGAATAAAACCTAGAACTTGGGAGGAAACCACACATTGAAGTACCTATTCCTCACAACCTTAGAATAGATTCTATTTCACCTATGTCACCCCTCAGATGAGTTCAAAATCCAAGGGGTTGTCTATGTGGAATCTTCCAAAAATTTGAGCTTGAGTTTTGTGAGTAATATTTGTAGAATTTTTACTCTCTCAAGTAGTTTTGCACATAGCCTTTCTCCAACTATCAAATCTATATCTCTTTTAGAATGGCATCCCATTCCCTTTTCATGACTAGTTATATTTTTTCTAAGACTTGTGACACATGTCTTGAGCCTCCTACTCATTGACCACCTCTCAAATCCAACTTTACACCTAGTCAAAAATTCTCCTATAAATATAGAATGTGTCTTTTTGAAGTTAAGTTAACTATACAACATATATCAGTTTGTTGCCACTTGACCAACCCCTTTGGATTACTAACTCCCTCTTTTAACATATGCTTCAACGTGTGTCCCTTTTTCCACATGCGTTTATTTCATAAAAATAATAAGGTCTTACAATTCGATTTTTGGTCACTTAAACAATTTGTCTTTTTGGAAAGATAATTAGAATTCTAACTTAAAAAAAAAAACAATAATTAAAATCCAATTTGTGGGATATCACATCCACACTGCGTTATTCTTCGCATATAATCTCACATACATATTTTCAGTGCAGATTCAAGAACTTATAAACTTACTTAAGCTTGCAATAAAACACAGATAAAGTATATTCAAAGTATTTGCATATAAAAGAACTAAGAAATTCTCATAAATATATCCAAACACAAATAATTAATATATTACCAATTTAAATGTTGTTTGATGTTACAAAACACAATATTTTGTAGAAATTTTGCTCCATTAACTCCTACTATCTTTCATAAACAGATCTTCTTCTCTCAAACTTCTCCAATTTCTTACACAATCACTGCTGCTATGACTATGGACTATTACTACTTTCATCTATTTATAGAATCGAAAATATAAATACTAAGACTCATACTTCCTGAAGGGGCTAATTGAATTAAACATTTAATAAAACAATAAATTTGATTGAATTTATCTAAGGGATCGAGAAAGATTAAAGATGTTCTCATTTAATAACACTCCTACTTGTCGCGACAGACTGAATAACACCTATGCTTTTCATAACAGACTGGGTCGATGGAGACATAAATATCATGAATTATAATTAATATCTCCAACACTCCCCCTTAATTATAAGTAGCTAGGAAACATAAGACACAAAAAGTTTTCATCAAAAGACTTAAATTGACATGAACTATCAAATAATTGTGATTGTGCAGAATCCTAGACTACTACATAGATACTAAAATGCATATCTTGCCAAAGATTTTGTAAATGTATCTATGATTTGTTCATTAGGCCTAAAAAAATCTAAGAAAATTTATTTGTTATTCACCAAATTTTTGATAAAATGATACCTTGTATCAATGTGCTTTGTTTTCTTGTGAAACAAATGATTCTTGGATAGTGCAATGGAAGAGTTTTTATCACAAAATATTGTATTTGGTTCCTGTTGTTCCTACAAAAAATCATTTAACATTCTTCTCATCCAAACATCTTGACAAGTTATGGTTGTAGTTGCGACATACTTAGCTTGAATTGAAGAAAGAGTCACAAAGGGTTGCTTCCTTAATGCCCATGATACTATACCTATTCGAAAATGAAATGTGTACCCAGAGTTACTTTAAATATCATCTTTATTGCCTAAACAATCACTGTCAGAATATCCAACAAGTCTGGAATATTCTGAAGTAGAATACAAAATGCCAAAGTCTTTTGTTCCATTCATATATCATAAAATTCTTTTACGTTCCTTCCAATGGGATTCTTTTGTAGTTTCCATGAAGTTTCCAATCAGGATTACTCCATACATAATATCATTTATTGTTGTTTTCAAATACATAAGACTTCCTATGAACCTTTTACACGTAGTGGGATCCACTTTATATCCTTCATATTCCTTGCTTAGCTTCAATCCTGATATGAAAGTTGTTGGGGGTGCTTTGGAGTTTATCACGTTGAATGTTTTCAAGATTTCATGTTTATATTTAGATTGTGAAATAAATATACCATCTTTGGACTGGTTAACTTTAATACCTATAAAATATCTCATAAGCCCCAAATTAGTCATTTCAAACTCATTCTTCATTACTCAATTAAATTCTTCCATGCCAAAATCACCTATAAAAATAAAATCATCTACATATAAGAAAACAATTAACATATTACCTTGTTGATTGGATTTGATGTACAGTTTTGCTTACAATCACTACTTTGAAATCCATTTTGAGTGAGGTAGGAATCTATGTGATTGTACCAAGCTTTGGGAGCTTGATTTAATCCATATAGCTCATTCTTTAATATCTATACTTTGTTTTCTTGTCCTAGAATCTCATATCCTTTTGGTTCTTCCATATATACTTCTTCTTCTAAATGAAAATTCAAAAATATTGACTTTACATCCATTTCATAAACATGCTACTTGTTATGTGATGCAATAGCCAACACAGTTCTGACTGTGTCCATTCGTGCAATTGGTTCAAATGTTTTATTGAAATCTATTACGAGTTGTTGGGTAAAACCCCTTGCAACTAACCTTTCCTTGTGCTTCTACACATTTTCATCTGCATCTTGCTTAGTTTTATAGATCCACTTGACACTTATCACATCCTTACTCTTAGGTACATCTACTAATTTCCATGTCTAATTGTTATCTATGCATTCAATTTCTTCATATATGGCTTGTGTCCATACATCATCCTTGATAGCTTCTTCAAAAGTTAAAGGATCATCTATTTGGGAAAACAGTGGAAAAAATGAGAATCAATTCGTTGTATCAACATTGTAAATGTTGCACAAACTTCTTCTCTTCCTTGGTAACATACTTGCTAATGTTGGATCCAGAGATGTAGAACTACTCAGACTACTTGCTAGAGTTTGTTGCACTCTTGGTGTGGACTATGCACATACATAGCTCACTAAAGTTACAACTTGAGTTGTGATTTGTGTCGTAGTTTCAAAAGTAGAAGGAACTATGATCTAACTTATAATTGGTGTTTGAACCACTTCATCCTCCATATCATCATTCCCTATAGCATCAATAATTTTAACTGTCCTTTCTAAGCTTCCATCCCATGCTTCATTTTCCACAAATTGAACATCCGAGATGATTACGACTTTTCTTACAATGTGATCATACAATTTTTTCTTTTGTATCTTCATACTACCCATCAAATATACATTTCTTTCCTTTGTTATCTAACTTCTTTCCCAGCTCATTTCGAACATGTGCATATGCAACGCAACCAAAAAAATTCAAATGCGCAACATTATTCTTCATACATGTCCAAGATTCTTGAGGAACTTTGTTTTTCACACTCTATGTCGGAAACCTATTCAAGATGTACACTGCAGTTTCTACTGCCTCAGCCCAATAATCATTTGACAAATGTTTGGTTGCTAACATATTGCACACCATCTCCATGATGGTGTGATTCTTCCTTTCCATGACACCATTATGTTGTGGTGTATACCACACAATGAATTTCATGTGAATGCCATAAACTTTACAAAAGTTAAGAAAATCTCTTGAAATATATTCACCACCTCTAACAGTTTTTAGAACCTTCATGTAATAACCACTTTCCTTCTCCATAAGTGATTTAAACCGTTGAAAACAATCAAATGCATCATATTTATGCTTTAGAAAATAAATCCATGTGTTTCTTGTGAAATCATCAATAAATGTAAGAAAATAGGTGTTTCCTACTATAAATTTTGTTTTCATTGGTCCACAAATATGATATCTGAATGTACAATTTCCGGTGAAACATTTTCTCTATATGACTGTCCAATTGGAAATGAATCCCTATGCTTCTTTCCAAAGATGCATCCTTCACATAGTCTTTTTGGTTTTTCAATTAATGACAAACCTTTCACCATATCCTTTGTATGTAGAACTCCAAAATTTAAATTCTCAAATCTAAAATGCCACAGCCAGGAATCCTCCTGCACTTTAGATTGAAATGTTTCCTGCAACTCTGTGTTGTCGTCTTCTTCTTTCTTAGAACTGCACTCAATTTTTTTTTCTTCCTTGGAATAATGTGCAATTAGTTCTTCTCTTTATACTTTGAATGCACTTCCATAGTGCCTATATTTTTCTTCATATACAACTTGCATTATTTTCCTCTTCACGTATGGCTTCAATGTTAATGGAAACATTTTATTGCTTTTCATCTGAATTCTTGTAATAAGTTGATTTCTTAAATATATTTCGAAAATCACATAACGATTATCTTCCATATAGATTCTATACCCTTTTGTAATAGTTGTCTCGTGGTCATCAAATCATGTCTTATGTAGAAACATAATATACATTGAGCATAACTGTTTGCTCCACCTATTTAGTTAAAATGTTAATATTTCCTTTACCCAAGACAATGTCTTGGATATTGGTTCCAAGTGTTCCTTTAGTTTGAACTCACTTATCCAAGCTAGAAAACAATTCTAAATTTATTGTCATGTGATTACTATAGCCTGAGTCTAAATGCCATATGTCACATGGACTTTCCTGATAAACATTGCATTCAACTGGGGAAATTATAGGCACTGTTTTAGTGCGCACCATAAACATAGGACTGGTAGGAGTATTTGTGTTGTTTGACTAATCTTGACCTTGCTTGTTCTGATTATACTGTCTCTTCTTTCATTCATATGCATAATGTCGATACCTTTTACAATAACGACACTGAATCTTTCAATTATCAAATCTCTCACCACTTGGCTGACTAGTATTTTGAGATTTACCTCTACCACCAGTATTTGCAGGGTTGCTACTGCATCCTCCTCTAGTAGAACTTCTTACTCTACCTCTAGAGTTAGCTCTCCTCCTTCCTCTTCCAGTTATAGATGAATGTGTGGAAAATTCATTTTCTAATGACATGTTTGATATATTTAATATGTGTTCATGATTAATGAAGGAGGCTTGTAGCTCATCTAGACTAAACTAATTTAGTCTAAAGTCACAAAAAGAGAATCAAATTTAGGATGAAGACTCCTAAGTACCTTCTCAACTACCTTCATATCCTCTAGGTTTCTCTATGAGACTTAATATTATTTATCGGGCCAATAACATAGGTGTAAAAAGATTCTATTGAATCTGAGTCTTTAATTGACAGAGTTTCAAAATCTCTTCTAAGAATTTATAGTTTTAAAGTATTGACCTTGTCCATACCTTGATAAGAAGTTTGTAATATGTCCCATGCTTCCTTGCATTTCCTTGTTGATGCAACTCTTGGAAGTATGCTCTCATGCATGGCTTGATGTATGTATAACATTGCCTTTCCATCCTTCTTCCTTTCATCTTTCAAAACATCATTCTCAGCTTGTGTGAGGGCATTGTATGTTTTCTAATCTGTTGGTTTCACATAGCCATTTTCAACTATCTCTTACACATATTCATACCAAAATAATTTATTCATGGTCAAAAACTATAACTCATAATTTTTACTTGTAAAAATGAGAAGTTGCAAATTTGAAATAGAAGCCATGATTTAAATTTCAACAATTACCTTACCACAAAGTTGTTGTTCTTTAAAACTACTCTTGAAACCTACTATGATAAACCTTCTCTCATACTAGATCTTGCTCAATACAGATTCAAGTATGAATGTTGTAAACACTGCGTGGTTCAATACAGATTCGAGTATGAATGTGCCACAGTTATAAAGACTACGTGGTTCAATACTTTGTCGCTCATCTCACATAGTAGACTGCATGTTGTGATGATAACACTAGTAAAACAATTTCTTTTAATGGAATGAACGTTGTGTTATTCTTAGCACATAAGCTCACATATATAGAATAGCACATAAGCTCACATATATATTTTCAGTGCAGATTCAATAACTTATAAACTTACTTAAACTTGCAAAGAAACATAAAGAAAGTATATTCAAAAACTCAAAAATACTCATAAATATATCAAAACACAAATACTTAATATATTACCAACTTTGATATTACGGGTTGTTATAAAAGATAATATTTTGCACAGCTTTGTCTCCAACAACTTCTGTAGACTTTAGAAACAGAGCTTGTTCTGTCAGACTTCTCCAACTTTAAACATTTAAGACACCAATAAATTCGATTGTATCTGATTTACAATTCTGGAGAAATATTAAAGATCCGCTCATTTAATAACTCTCTTGAGTGTCATGACAGAATGAATAACACCTCTACTTGCCGTGACAGACGGGGTCAGAGGAGACTTAAATCTCACTACTTATAACTAATATCTCCAATATAGCCATGTTAAAGCGTCCCATTAATATATGGAGATCAATGATGGTTTAAAGTTCAAACTATGTCCTTTTTATCTGGTCTGTGTTGATGTAGGATGTCAGAGAAAACATAAGTTAGCGGGATATCAGTTTGGGTTGCCATGATCTCCTGTAACCATCATTTCCAACGGTAGATATTGCAAGGGCAGAAATAGGCAGAATAAGATATTGCAAGGGCAGAAATAGGCAGAAATAGTTTTTGCGTCGTCTCTTGAATTTGAAACTTTGTTAATAACTTGAATTTCAAAAACAAATTAGAGAAAAATATATAAAAAAAAAACATCTCAGATATTGACTCCATAATATCATAACGGAATAAATAAATATAATGTATAAATTGTTGATCGTATCAAGAAATCTGAAGGGGATTTATATATATTTTAACATACACATTATATATATTTTAACATGAACATGTGTATGTGTAACATATGCCGCTAAATTTAGCGTACCTAAGCATGTATTAAAAATTATATGACTAGCACAGCGCAACACTAACAAGAAATGCAAAGGTCAGAACTCCAACGCGTCTAAGCTGGTTCGCCATGATATCTAAAGTTATTTGCAAACTCTTCTATTCAGGCAGGGAGAAGAAACAATTTGCACGAGCAAATAGTTGTTGCTTCAATTTGCTAAATAGCCAAGGGAGAGAGTCAATTTATATGACAAAATATAAACGTCCTTGTCAAATTTGCGTCGGTCTATCAGCCATGGCGTGTCTATCCAAATATAAAGTGAAATTTCTTTGTCTCCTCCACGACACCAAAAATCTATGTAAATATTAAGAATGTTCAATAGCGTTAGTGGTTTCTTTCACCTTTTTTTCCCATTAATAATAAGAGATATCCTCCCTTGCACATCACTAATGAGTGCGCTTTAACCACTAGTGAATGCCATCGAAGGGTATGCAGGGAGCGCATGGGAAAGAAAAGGGCGGTTGCTGATAAATTATCAATACAAGTCCACCAAGTAATTTTTATATCAGTCAAAGTTAACTTACATGCATTAATAAACACGTAAATTGTCCAATACAAACAGTAAATTGTCCAATACACGCAGTAATTTTTATATATTAAAGTTAACACGCTTAAAAAATTACAAATTGTCCGATACAACCCTATCAAGTAATTTTTATATATTAATATATCCTCTAAACTTTTGAAACTAGATATTAAAGCCTCTTACCTTTTAAATTTTGTACGATTTCCTTTCCAACTTACATGTATATCTTAATATATCCTCTTAACTTTTGCAAATAGACATTAAAGCCTCTTACCTTTCAACTTTTGTAAGATTTCCTTTCTGACTTGAAGAGAAAAACTTTAAATTTTCCACCAACTAATCTTTATATATTAATGTTTCCATTTTAACTTTTATAACTGAAAATTAAAGCCTCTTACCTTTTATCTTTTGTAACAGTAAAACGGTGTTCGGAATGCGTATATTCCATTAAACTAATTTTGTTAGGTCATGTAGGCACTAACTTTTGTTTAATGCGATAAAATGTATGAATAACGTTGTATGAGATGGAGATAGTAGGCTAGCCCAAACAAAATTGCAAACACATCTCTTCGTTAAAAGATGGATGGCATTAACTTTTTTCCTACTATGTTTATTGTGAGTGCACGTGTGAAACTGGATTTGAAACTTGATTTGAGTCCAAAGTTTTTAATTTGTGGTTGTGAGTTTATATTTTCTCAATTTAGGGAAGGATATGGATGACAATTTAATTGTAGAATATTTTTTTTTTTTGTTGTTGTTAATAATTGAGGAGAAAGGAAATGATCAGTAGGCATGTCGACTTGCTTCTAAATTATTAATAATTTGATAGTGCATAGATATTCTCATAAGGAAAGAGGAGTTGGGTTTGAGTAATATAAAAATAATTTGATAGTGCATAGATATTCTCATAAGGAAAGAGGAGTTGGGTTTGAGTAATATAAAAAAGGTTTGTTGTATTTGCATATTCACTAAGTTGTGGGTGTTGATTGAATGTAGAAGTAACAAAAAAATCATGTGTTTGAAAGAATAAATGGTGAAAATTCTAGAGACTTATATTCTGATAAGCAAAGAGGAGTTGGGTTTGAGTAATATAAAAACAAATTTGTTGTATTTGCATATTCACTAAGTTGTGGGTGTGGATTGAAAGTAGAAGCAACAAAAAAATCATGTGTTTGAAAGAAAAAACACTCGTGCAAATTATAGAGTTTTTCCACTAATTCTAAAAGGGATTTTAGATAGAAATTATCAAGAAATGTATAAATTAGTATATTGTTAGAATGTAGTATAATGTATAAATTAGTATATTGTTAGAAAAATAATTCTAGAATGTCTAAGTTTAGTAAGGATGTTTATCACATTCATTTTGTTCGGAGTTCGTTGATTTGTCTAATTTCATATATATGTAATTCGCTTCCATGTAATGTACAGAGTCTGAGTGATACTATTTGTCTCAACTCCGGTGTGAGCATAGTGTTATGAATTTATGCATTTTATACTTGATGTCAGACCAGTTGCTGTCGAGAATAAAAATTGTCATTACTGCAGAAACTATAAGGACGTAGAGTTAGTGTTGTATGTCGTTTTGGAATATGTTGTACACTTTCTCGGATCTAGAGCACGCAGACTACTCTGCGCAACACAGTTACAAACACTGCGCAGCACAAAACTTCTTCACAGAATTCTCAAGACTTACCGTGTGATGCAAAGACTGCATGATTTATTGTGCGCTATGATAAAACACTTGATGAAGTGATTTTTTCACATAGTAACAAAAAAGTGCTATACTTAGTATATATACTTAGAAATACTCATGAAATTGTTCACACACAAAATACTTTATATTAAAATAAAACTTGGGGTTGCATGCTAATACAAAATATAATACTGAATCGAGCTTCAATGACTTCTTGGACTTCTGCAACATATTAAACATACACAAATCTTGTGCTCTCATAATACTTCACCTACCTTTAGCTATTGTTGTTCTGTGTCTATCACTCTCTACATCATTGACTTCTTACAAACTCAGACATATATAGATAAGACTGAGATTTCATGTAGAAGTAAAAATAACTTAGACAATAAAGACGACAATAAATTCGTTTGACTTTTATCTACTTAACTAGACTCAAGAAATATAAAGATTGTCTTCATTAAATCACTCCCATGCTTGTTGATTGATTAAATTGTTTTTGGGTAAACTTAAAAATTTGTATTTGCATACTGAGAACTGACTAGCAGACTAAAACGTTGGTGGAGACGTAAATCTCATCAAATTATAATTACTATTTCTAACCCTCCCCCTTAATTATAAGTAGGTGGGATTATGAAAATTTGAGTTGGCATATACTGTCAAACATTTGTTACTGTGCAAACTCCCAAACTACTCCCAAACTACTACCCAGATGTTGAAATGCATCTCTTGCTAAAGCTTTTGTGAAAATATATGTGACTTGTTATTTTGAACTAGAAAATTCTAAACAAACCTCTTTGTTATTCACTAATTTTCTGATAAAATGATACATTGTATCAATATGCTTGGTTTTCTTGTGAAACACATGATTCTTTGATAACACGATGATTGAATTGTTGTCACAAAATATTGTAGTTGGTTCATGTTGTTTCTACAACAAATCGTTTAACATTCTTCTCATCCAAGTAAGCCGCGCTTGTAGTTGCAATGTACTCTCCTTCTACTTAAGAAAGAGTTACTATAGGTTGATTCCTTGATGCCCATGATACCATACCTATTCCAAAATGAAATGTGTACCCAAAGGTACTTTTTGTGTCATGTATGTTTCCTCCACAATCACTATCAGTGTATCCAATAAGTCTGAAATCTTCTGAAGTAGAATACTTAATGCCAAAATATTTTGTTCCGTTCACATATCTCATAATTCTCTTTCCTCCCTTCCAATGTGATTATTTTGGAGTTTCCATGAACCTTGAAATCAGGCTCACTCCATACATAATATCAGGCCTTGTTGTTGTCATATACATAAGACTGCCTACCAACCTTTTAAACAGTATGGGAGTCGGGACCCACATTGGACCCTTAATCTTCCTTACTTAATTTCAACCATGTTATGACAAGTGTTGGGGTTGCTTTGGTATTTATCATATTGAATCTCTTCAAATTTTCATGCGCATAATTTGATAGTGAGATAAATATACCATCTTTGGACTGTTGAACTTCAATACCCAAAAAATATCTCATAAGCCCCAAATCAATCATTTAAAATTCATCCTTCATGACTATCTTAAATTAGTCTATGCCAAAATCACCTATAAAAACAAAAGCATCCACATATAAGCCAACAATTAACATATTACCTTGTTGATTGGCTTTGATGTACGATGTTGGCTCACATTCACTTCTCTGAAATCTATTTTGTGTGAGATAGGAATCTATGTGACTGTAGAAAGTTGTGGGATATTGCTTTAGTACATACATTTCTTTCTTCAATCTATACACTTTGTTTTCTTGTCCTAGAATCCCATATCCTTGTGGTTGTTCCACATATATTTCTTCTTATAAATGTCTATTAAAAATGTTGACTTTACATCCATTTGATAAAATGGTCCTTTGTTCTACGTAGCAATGGCTAACAACTTCTAACTATGTCCATGTGCACAATTGGCACAAATGTTTTATTGAAATCAATTCCATGTTTTTGTGAAAAACCTTTTGTAACTAGCCTTGCCTTGGGTTTCTGCACATTTCCATATGCATCTTTATTAGTTTTATACATCCACTTGACACTTATCAAATCCTTGTCTTCAGGTACATCTACTAATTTCCATGTAGGATGTTTCTCTATGCATCTGATTTCCTCATCCATGTCTTGTGCCCATACATATTCTTTGATAGCTTCTTCAAAAGTTAATGGATCATTTATTTGTGAAAACAGAGTAATAAATAACAATGAATTTGTTGTGTCATCATTATAGATGTCGCATCGACTTATTGTATTTATTGATAATAGACTTTCTAATGTTGGATGTAGAGATGCAGAATTACTTGGACTGTTTGTTGGAGTTTGTTGCGCTATAGGTGTAGACTGTGCACCTACAAATCTCACTGGAGTACTTTAAGCTATGATTTGTGTCATAGTTCCAGGAGTGGAAGGAACTGTGCATTAAATTTTACATGGTGTTTGAACCACTTCTTCTTTTGTATGATCATTCCCAATAAAATAAATAATTATGACTGTCTTTTATATGCTTCCATTCCATGCTTCATTCCTCACGAACTAAACATTGCATATGATTATGAATTTCCTTGCGACGTGATCATACAACTTGTAACCTTTTGTTTCTTCAAAGTAGCCAACAAATATAAATTTATGTCCTTTGTTATATAGCTTCGTTCGTAGCTTATCTAGAACATGTGCATATGCGGCACAATGAAAAACTTGTAATTGTGCCACATTGTGCTTCATACGTGTCCACGATTTTTGAGGAACTTTGTTCTTCACACTCTTTGTTGGACATTTGTTCATAATGTATATTGTAGTTGCTACTGCCTCAGTCCAATACTCATTTGACAAGTGTTTGGCTACCAACATACTATGCGCCATATCCATGACAGTTATGTTCCTTCTTACTGCGACACCATTTTGTTGTGGTGTATATCCCATGGTAAATCGCTTGTAGATGCCATGAGCTTTACAAAAGATTGAAATTATCTTGAAATATATTCTCCTCCTCTATCAGTTCTGATACACTTGATGTAATAACCACTATGCTTCTCCAAAAGTAATTTAAACTGCTGCAAACAACACAAGGTGTCAGATTTGTGTTTTAGGAACTAAATCCATGTCTTTCTTAAGAAATCATTAGCACATGTCATAAAATATGTATTGCCTCCTATAGATGGTGTATTCATTGGTCCAAATTTTTTTGAATGTACTATTTCTAGTGGAGCTTTTTCTCTATATGAGTTTCCAACTGTAAATGATTATCTACGTTGCCTTCCAAAAATACAACCTTCACATATTCTTTCTTGTTTTTCAATCAATGGAAAAATGTTTAGCATATCCCTTGTGTGTAGCAGTAGCTTCAAACCTCCAAATTTCAATGTCCAAATATGAAATGCCATAACAAAGAATAATCTTGTACTTTAGATTGAAATGTTTCCTACAGTTTTGTACCACTTTCTCCTTTCATGATACTACGCACACTATTTTCTTCATTGGAAATGTGCGCACTTTCTGTTGTAAATTCAATGTCTAACTGTGCATCTTTTTCTTTACCAACACCTAACATTATATTTTTCTTCTTGGTTGGCTTGAATTTCAATAGGAATATTCTTTTACTTTTCATATGGATTCTTGCAATAAGTTGATTGGTTGGATATCTTTCCATAATCACATAGTGATTATCTTCCATATAGATTATGTATCCTTTTTGTAACAATTTTCCTGTGCTCATCAAATTATGCTTCAGACAAGAAAAATAATATACATCAGGCATAAACTTTTTTTCTCCTTGTTTAGTTAAAATATGCATCAAACAATCACTTGGATATTTGTTCCAAGTGTAACCTTGGTTTGGACTAACTTATCCAAACTAGAAAATAATTCTATGCTTCATGTCATGTGATTATTGCAACCCAAATGTAGATACCATATATCATAGGGACTTTCTTGAGCAACATTGCATTCAGTTGGTAATACTATTCGTATTTCTTCAACGTGCTCCATAAACATAGGAATGGAGGGACTATTTGTGTTGTTTGAATGATCTTGTCCTTGCTTGTTCTGATTATACCTCTCTTTCTGCACTCATATGCATAATGTCCATACTTTTTAATAATAGTAATAATAATAATCTATTTTTAAGGTCATGGCCAAGCCAGCACACCAAATTGGTGTATGAGACCCCCTTGTTTGTGGGACAAGGGACACCCCTCTCCCCAGCGATTTGACTCGTAAATTTTATGAAGATATACATACCCTATCCCCCTATGGATTTGAACTTGTGACCTCTTAAGAGGAAACACATGTTCTTAACCATTAGGCCCACTCAGGCTGTATTATCAATTCTTTATATTAATGACATTGAATATTTAGTTTATCAGTTCTCTGACTACTTGGATGATTAGTATTTTGGTTTTGACCTCTTCCACCAATATTTCTAGGACTGCTATTGCATCCACCTCTGACAAAACTTTCTCCTTTTCCTCTAGAGTTTGCTCTCCCCCTTCCTCTTCCACGACTTATAGATGAGTGCATGGAAAATGAATTCTCTAATGAGATACTTGACCTATTCAATCCGTGTTCATGATTAATGAGGGTAGTTTTCATTTCATCTAGGCTAAATTGAATCAGATGTTTTCTCTCTTCTAGAGTCACAACTAGGGTATCAAATTTAGGAGGAAGACTCATAAGTACCTTCCCCACAAATTGTTTGTCTTATATGGTTTAGCCATGAGATTTAATATGATTTATCAAGACAATAACATGGGTATAAAAGGAATCTACTAAATCTGTGTCTTTCATTGACAAAGTTTCAAAATATCTTCTAAGAATTTATGGTTTTGAAGTCCTGACTTTCTCCCTACCTTGATAAGACATTTGGAATATGTCACATTCCTCATATTTATTTTCTGATGTAACTCTTAGGAGTATGTGCTCATGCATGGCTTGATGTATGTAAAACATCGCCTTTCCATCCATCTTCCTTTGATATTTCAAAGCATCCTTATCAGCTTGTGTGAGGGCATTGTATGTTGCACTATATATTGGTTCCACATAGCCATTATTAACTCTCTCCCATACATATTGACCTTGAAATAATTCCTTCATGGTCAAGGACCATAACTCATAATTATTTCTTGTAAAAGTAGGAGGTTGCATATTTGAAGTAGAACCCATATTTTCACCTTTCTACAGAGCTACTACTCTTGAACTTGTTCTTATATAATCTATTGTGCTCAACCTTCTCTGATAGAACCTACTATGATACCATATATTGGATATACAATGTGTGCAGTTACAAATATTGTGTTCCACAAAACGTCTTGACATAATTCTGAATACTTACAGTGTAGTGCACAAATTGCACAATTTACTATGCATTGTGATAAAACACTTAATGAAGTGATTTCTTCACACGGTAACAACATAGTGCTATACTTAGCATATAAACTCATAAATACTCATGAAATTGTTAACACACAAAATACTTCATATTAAAATAAAACTTGGCACTACACGCTAATACAAAATAAAATATTGACTCGAGCTTCGGTTCTAATGACTTCTTGGACTTATGAAACTTACAAAACATACACCAATCTTGTGCTCTCATACTAATTCAACTAACTTAAGATACTTATGTTTCTTCTCTTCTATTTTATACCTCTATCTATATCATTGACTTCTTATAGACTTGGACATATATAGATAAGACTGAGACTTAAAAATCTATGGAGATGTATATCTCACCGACTTGTAATTACTATTTCCAACACACTTTAAGGATGAGTGAGTGATGCCCAATGCAATAAGAGTCCATTTACAACATACAATGAATCTTCCACTAGGATAGAACTCCCTGTCATCAAACTTGTCCATGGAGCAGCTTGTCGCAGAGTGGAGGAGCTTGTAACAGAAAGAAGTATCCCATATAACACACAAATGGAGGCTCGTCGAACCTGTCTATGGAGGAGTCATGAACTATGACATGCATTTCAATTCCTTCTTGGAGAAGTCACAACCTATGTTTCTACGTTGTTACTTGTGAAGGATTATCTCATGTGGAGGAGTAAAAGCAACAAGTTAAAGTGGTGTTTTCTTCCTGGGGTTTAGAAAATTGTGGATATATTGGAGATGCTCCAAAAATAAAAGGTTCTAGGTTGCTTTTATCCTCGCATATCATGATGATTCATTTTTGAACGATAAGCAATTGAAACGTGAGACCTATGCTAGGTGAGTTTCATATCTGCAAAATCGTTGCCTAGAAGAGAGAGAATCCAACTATGAAGTCGTTATTTGATACCACTATCTCGAAGGTTTTTTTTTTGAATAAATTTATTATTCAATTATCATTTGTGTTGAGTTTAAAATATGCAGAAACCATTATAATTTTTTTATTTAAATGAGTCAACTAAGAAAGGCACAAAAAATTATGAAGATTGGAAGTTTAAAATGAAAAATTTGATGGAAGGGTATAATGTTTTGGAAATTTCATATGAGGACGAAGTGAAACTAGCACATCCAACAACCTTAATTCATGATTGGGAGCAACGATAGACCAAATCCAAGCTACTCCTTAGAATGTATGTGAACGACAACATCATTCTCCACATTAAATACTACAAAACATTCAATGAAACATGGAAAGAACTTAAATATCTGTACCAGATGACAAATACAAACTGAGTGTTGTTTTTTCAAACAAAAATAATCTCAATTAAAATCGAGGAAAGAAAAAGTATAAGAAATGTTCTTTCTAGAATCAAAGAACTTAAATATAATCATGGTTATGCTGGCTATAACTTATCAAGTACTGATCTAGTTACTATTCTATTGAATGACATGTTGGATGATTATCAAATGTTACCATTGGTCTTGTAGCTAGGGAAAAAGTGCCTACATTTTATGAATCAACATGTATTATTTTGCAAGAGGAAGAATGAAGAAAGAACCTTAATAACAAGTCTTGGAATTCAGATTTTGCATTGGTATCCAAAGGGAAACCTCCGTACAAAGGAAATCCATGGAAGTTGCATAGAGGAGGTAAGGGACATGCAAAATCACAGTGTAAGACCCTTTACTAAGGATTCAAAGTTAAATGGTAAAATTGTAATCTAAATTACTTTTCCTTTCTTGAACACGACATCAAATTTCTATTTATGTTTGCATTACAACAAATCTAACTAATTTATGTTGAAGTTCTAGCAAATTAACCAGCTAAATATTAAATTCTCATTTTAAATAATCCAAAATAGTCACAAAACATATTACTCAACATATTACACAATTTCAATACATAGGTACATATTATAACTTCCATTCAAACAAAATTAGTACCATATATTTCATTCAGACAAAATTATTACTGGTAAAATACCTCTTGAAGAATAAGTTTGTCCTTTTCTTTCCTATTATTGCTAACTGCCTAAAGACTGCTTGAAACTACTTGAAAACTGAATCTTTTCCTCTCAGCCAGCTAGGAACAGAGCCTCTCTGGCTCCCTAGATCTAGGAACCCTTACGGTTTCCTGGCCCTTCAAGCCCAAAATCCCCAGCAACCCCGGTGCCCCCTGTGATAGACCTCCAACAAGCTCCTCAACAAAACCACAACAATCTCCTCCACAAAACCACAAATAGATCCTCCAAACAGAGCCTGTAATACCATCCCCCCAAAATAATATTCCCCCCTTGCCTTATCCTCCCCTCCCATCATGCATCGCCTTCTTCCTTCATTTAATTCTCAACTACCCTCCCTCAATTAGGTGTCAACCACCTTATCCCCTTTTCATTAATGAGTTGATCTTCTGATACAAAATAATAATTAATAATTTATTAAGATGGATTTTATTAAACAGATATTAAATCATGAAATTAATTAATTAAACCAATATACGTTCAACAAATATTTAACCAGGACAATTAATTAATTAATTAAAC
>SNQJ01S0059088.1:41101-53309 GCA_010110895.2 Picea sitchensis
TACACATTTCATGGAATGTGTTTTTATGAATCTCATTGTTTCTGCATTTTATGTCGATGAATATATGAATTTCAAAGTGTATCAATTTTATGTATATTAATCCCTTTATTTTTTTCTAAAGTTATTTTAAATAGTTGCATTACGCATTAAAGAATATCTTATGGTGGAAAAAATTTCTAAGTGCTAAATCCATAAGGAATTAATGCTTCCCAAGTAACGTGGCTTGCTAATGAGCCATGTATCTCTACATCATTGATAGGTCATTCCTTCAAATTATTTGCATGAATGTTATGGATATCCATATGATAACTCACAACGAACAATATGGACTACCTCTTGAATTATATCCATATAAATACAATGACAATCGACATTCAAATAATGGTCACTTGAAAATATGGTGACCTAAAAAATTGCATATTACAATACTTTATTATAGAAATGAATTTTCTCATTTATCTTCTACATTTTTGTAAATCACTTAACAATCTCAGCTCAATTTTATATCAAGTTAACGTCCATAAATAGTACTCGAGTTACTCAATTATGAATATGACATAGGCTAAAATTAAATTATGCAACTACACAACATTTGGACAACCCAAACACTTTATATATATTTAGAATATGAAGTACATGTACCAACAAATATCTTATCATGGGTTGTTACAAGTCGGTCTCTTCAAATCCTACCGAGGGAAACCATAAGATAACATTATCCAATATCTCAATCCATTAAAGATCATCAACAAGATAGCATACACAATGGTAAGTCCTTTTTGGAACCTACATTTGTATCCCACAATTGTAGAAGATCAACTCTCTCTATCTTCTCAATAACAAGAACATTAGGTAGCACTAGTGTTTTCAAATGTAAAAAAACCCTAACTTATTCTCTTACCAAAGCTACATGATAAAAGTATATTTTTTCCCCTCTAGGTACATGTCCTAGCATTCCTAGTCTCCTTAGGAAAAAACCTTGACCCTAGTCTTCCCTTGGCATTCCTTTTAGAATCCTAGTTGTTAGTTTCTTAGTTGATTCAATCCATATTTTGACCATTTTCTAGTGCACAAACATTATTCGCCTCTTTCTATGTATGACATATATAAAATCATTTGATTTATGTGTAATCCTTCATAAATGCCAAAAAGACTAGTGAATGACTCATTAATGCACTCATGTTTTTTTAGGTTGTGTAGTGGGTATATGTTAATTTTTGTAAACTGATCAATTATTAATAACATTATTCAATATTCCATGATCTCCACTAAACTTATTGATTTTTATCAATACAATGAGAGAGTTCACATGGAAACTATATCTTAGAATTGGTATCATTTTCCACCTACAAAGAAAGGTTTTGAGGTTACATTTCATGATACACCATAGAAAGTAATGATATGCTACCAAAATTCCTCCAGGGATACTTGAAACCATTATTCTTTTACCTTCACCATCTATGAGAGTTTATTTCACATTCCTATGCAATTTTTGGGTTAGAGCACACAAGGAGACGAAGGAACCTCCCAAAACAAATCCCACAAATCTTTTCAAGACATGATATTGTCATGCCTTGCCATGCCATGCCATTCTCATGCCTTGAAAATACATTCCATGGAATTCCATTTCCATGCCATGCCATTGCCATGTGATTTCCATGCCTTTCCATGTCATTCCATTTCCATTCCATTGACATGCCTTGACAAGCCATGACATTTCCATGCCTTGTCATTCCATGCCATTGCATCCCATTTCCATGCCAATTCTATGCCTTTACATGCCATTCCATTTCCATTCCAATGATATGCCTTGCCATGGCATGCCATTTCCATGCCAATGCTATGCCTTGCCAAGCCATGCCATTTCCATGCCATTGTCATTCCATTTCCATGCCTTTCCAAGTCATGCCATGCCATGCCATTGTCAAGTAGCTTCCCATTTTAACCTACACAACAATAAATATAACTTTCCACCACATTTATGCAAGGAAAAACTCAAATCAAAATGTGGATTGCAATGAAACAAGAATAGCAAACAAATAAACCTTTCTCATCCCAAGAAATAAAAAAAACTTTTTCTATGGACATGAGTTAAATTTATATCACAGAGTTCCTTTTCATCTGATGAAGTGTTTATGACATTTTAAGTGCCTTTCCCGTCCATGACATACCATGCCATGCCATGCCATTCCCATGCCATTTCCATGCCTTTCCATGCCATTCCATTCCATTTCCATGCCATTGTCATTCCTTTCCAAGCCATGCCATGTCATTTTCATGCCTCACGTTTCCATGACATGCCATGCCATGACATTTCCATTCCTTTCCATTTCATGCCATTTCCATGTCTTTATAAGCCATGTCATGCTATTTCCATGCATTTTCATGACATTTCATTGCATCCAATTTCCATGCCTTTCCATTTTCATTCCATTCCATTTCCATACCATACTATTTCCATGCCATGCCATTTCCATGCCTTTCCATGCCATGCCATGCATTGCCTTGTCATGACATTCCATTTCATTCCTTTCCTTTCCATGCCTTGCCATGCCATGCCTTTCCTTGCCATGCCATGTCATGCCATGTCATTCCTTTCCAAGCCATTCCTTTCCATGACATGTCATTTCATTCATTTCCTTGCCATGCCATGATATGCCTTGCCTTGCCATGAAATGCAATTTCATTCCTTTCCTTTCCATTCCCTTCCATGACATGCTTTGTCATGACATTCCTTTCCTTTCCATGCCATGCCATGTCATGCCATTCCTTTCCAAGACATTCCATGGCATGCCTTTCCATGACATGTTATTGCATGCCTTGCTTGCCATGACATTGCCATTCCATTTCCATGCCTTTCCATGCCTTTCCCATTCAATGGGAAGTCCCAAAAATCACAAATCAATAAGGAAACTATAGTTGTTATAAAACTTGTGATTAATACATTTAACTTCAACAATATTACAAGTTACGACTGAACAAATATAACAACCCTTAAAACAAGTAATCATGCAACAAAAGGGGGTTGAAAATGAAAGCCTAAACTAGGGTGTAGATAACAAATTCTTTATGAAATGGAAGATGACACATAAATTCCCTAGAATATTCAAGACATAAATCCCTAAAGGGATGAAACTTATGACATAAATTTAATAAAAGTTGTCAAGGTGTATTATAAGTCTGAAATATGACAATTAAACCCTAGTCGTGAAGCCAATAAGGCTGGAAATTGAGGGAAATTCCTAATATAACCTTGAAATTGATGGTTTCAAGACATTGTTTGGTTCAAGAAGTGTTTATCATCTAGTTCCTTTCCATCCAATGAAGTGGTTATGAAATTTTAACTCTAGGTGAAAAAAATTTCATACCTTACCAAGCCATACCATGCCTTTCCTTCCCTAGAGTTGGCATTCCATGCCATGTCATCTCATGTCTTTCCTTTCCAAGCCATTCCATGTCTTTCCTTTCCATGCCTTTCCTTTCCTTGCATGCCTTTCCTTTCCATGCCTTGCCTCTCCTTGTGATTCCATGTCATTCCATGCTTTTCCTTTCCATTGCATGACTTTCCTTTCTATTCCATGCCATTCCAAACATTCCCTTTACATGGCATTCCTTTCCAATCCATGCCATGCCATGTCTTTCCCTACCATGAAATGAAATTTCATGACCTCCCTTTCCATGCCATGCCTTTCCTTTCCATTACATGCCATGCCATTTATTTCCATGTCATGCATTTCCTTTCCTTTCCATTCCATGTCATGCCATGCCTTTTATTTTCTTTCCATGACATTCCATGCCATGGCATGTCATTCCTTATCAATCCATGCCATGCCATGCCTTTCCTTGCCATGGCATGCCATTGCATGCCTTTCATTTCCTTTCCATTTCATGCTTTGCCATGCCTTGCCTTTCCATGCCATGACATGCCATGCCTTACCAAGCCATTCCATGGCATGTATTTCCTTCCCATGACATTTCATTTCATACATTTCCTTTCCATGTCATACCTTTCCATGGCATACCATGAAATTCCTTTCCATTCCATGACATGTCATTGCAAGCCTTGCCTTAACATGTCATTCCATGCCATGCCATGCATTGCCTTTCCATGCCATGCCATACCATTCCATGCCATGAATTTCCTTGCCATGACATTCTATTGTATTCCTTTCATTTTCATGTAATTTGCATACCATTTCCATGTCTTTCCAAGCCATGCCATTACCATTCCCTTCTAATCCATTCCATGGCATGCCATTTACATGTCATTTCCATGGCATGCCATTGTCATGCCATTTCCATGGAATTCCATTTCCATGTCATTTCCATGGCATGCCATTGTCATGCCATTTACATGGCATGCCATTTACATGGCATGCCATTTACATGGCATGCCATTGCCATGCCATTTCCATGGAATTTCTATGACTTTCCAATCCATGTCATGCCATTTCCATTCCTTTCCAAGACAATAAATGATATTAACTAAGTTCAAACAAGTCAATGGGAAGTCCCAAACACCACAAATAAATAAGGAAACTATAGTTGTTATAAAAATCGTCATTAAGATGTTTAACTTAAACAATATGACAAGTTATTATAGGAAAAATATAACAACCCTTAAAACAAGTAATCATGCAATGAAAGGGGGATAAAAATGCAAGCCTAAAATAGGGTTTAGATAACAAATGCTTTCTGAAATGGAAGATGGCACATAACAACCCTAGAATATTCAAGACATCAAGCCCAAAAGGGATGAAAATTATGATAGAAATGTAATAAAAGGTGTCAAGGTGTATTATAAGAGTGAAATATGACAATTAAACCCTAAACATCAATCTGACAATTTTGGAAATTGAGGGTAAGTCCTAATCTAACCAAAAAATTAAGGGTTTCAATACTAGGTTAATTTAAGACGAATACAGGATAACATGCAATATCACCACTTTGATCAAAAATTTATTTAACACATACAAGAAATAAGCATCAACGACTTAGAAAGAGAACTTACTAGGTAAATCAATGATCATCCATGAGTTCCTAACCATAAAATCATTCACAAAACTTGAAACACATATCTAAGGTATCTTTATAGTTGTGAAACATAGATTGTCATTATTAATAGGATTTACATAGAAATGAATGTCATTGAATAGGTTTATGTTCCATCCCTATGGTGTAGTGTCATTATATTATTGATCCATAGCTTCTTTTGGATTGCATGGAAAACAACATAACTTGAAATCCTTATTGATCCATGCCTTGCCTTGGCATGCATACCGAGGGAGTAGAACATTAATTGTGAATAAATAATATTGAATCCAGTACAATATTATCCTTATATTAAAATAAAAAAGAAGAATGGATGTACCATAATCAGTATTAAACCATGTAAAATCATTATTAAGTTGTAGGTGAATGGCTATATCCGTAAAATATCATTATTAAACAAGAGGTATAGTCATACTGCACTTAGTGATTAGGTGTTGAGGTGGTTAATGGTAAAGTATAGGTTATGCATAGGACTAGATAGATCTAGGGGGGTGTAGGTCATGGTATAGGTCTAGTTCATGGTATCAGTCATGGTCATATTCATATAAGTACTCGTATAATTACTCCATTGGAAGAAGAAAAAAAACTCAACCCTCACCTTATAGGCGAGGCTACATTTATTTTTTACACATATCCTTTATTCATTGTGAAACCTACCTCACCTTTATATGGACAGAGAGAGAGGGATGTAGAACTAGGGGAAAAGAGGAGACAAGGAGGGAGAGAGAATGACGGGAAAAGAGAGTGTGAGAGTGATCCTAATGAAAAGTAGAGAGATAAAGAGGTAGCATATGTAGGAGAGAAAAAGAGGAGAGATAGTGGGAAGGATGGGAAGAGATAGAGGGAGAAAGGGGGTATAGAGAGAATGTGTGAGTGTGATATGGGGGGAAGCGAAAGAAAGAGAGGGGGAATGGAAAAGGAGTTTTTGAGTGTGCGAAAGGGAGACAAAGAGAGGGGGTAGAGAGAGAGTAAGAGGAAGGGGAGGAGAGATAGTGGGGAGGGGTATATGTATGAGATAGAGAGATAATGGGAGGGAGGGGGAGAGAGAGATGGATGAAGGAGGGGGTACATAGATAGTGATACTGAGTGTGAGATGAAGGGGGGAGATAGAGGAAAGGGGGATAGAGATATATAAAGAGAGAAATAGGTGGGTAATAGAGGAGAGAGAGGGAGGGGGATAGAGTGAGTGAGAAATAGAGGGGGATACAGAGTGAGTGGGAGAGATCTCTAAGGAGTACATTAAAGAGAGAGAGAGGGGGGGGAAAGAATATAAGAGGAGGGAGGGAAAAAGACAAAAAGAGTAAAATAGATCTTGAGATTCATATGGAGATATTGAGGGATAGGGTATAAATAGAGGGGGGTAGATAAATAAGGGGAGGGAGGGAGAGAGACAAGAATTGAAGATGAGAGGTCAAGAGTGAGATGGAGAGAGATAGAGAGGGAGATTGAATGAAAAAGAGATAAATATCAGTAGAGAGAGAGAGAGAGGGAGAGAGAGAGATTAGGGGAAGGGACATACAAATGGGAATATGGAGAGAGAGAGAGAGAGAGAGGTAGGGATGGAGGAGGGAGAGAGATGGGGAGAGTTGAAGAGGGGGTATATAGGGAGGAAGTGGATGCGAGATTGTGTGACACAATGAGGCAAGGTCTAGGCCTAGGTATGAGTATTGAAATTCCTTTCCAGTTTTAGTTTAAGGTAATTTCTTTCCTTACCATTCCTTTCCTTGCAATGTACCACTCTCTCTAGATTGAGAGAGTGTGGGATGGAGAGAGAGGAAGACAAAGAGGGAAGGTAGAGAGTGAGTGTGTTGGACTGTGGGAGGGAGACATATGAAGACATAGAGTGGGGATAGAAAGTGTGTGTGCAAAAGTGTGGGAGGGAGAAAGAGGTAGACAAAGAGGGGAGGTAGAGAGAGGTATCCAAAGAGGGGAGGTAGAGAGTGAGTGTGTTATATTATGGGAGGGAGAGATAGGATGACATAAAATGGGGGGATATAAACTGTGTGTGCGAGAGTGTGAGAGGGAGAGAGGGGAAGACAAGGAGGGGAGGTAGAGAGTGAGTATGTTAAAGTGTGGGAGGTAGAGATAGAGGAATACATAGAGAAGGGATAGAAATTGTGTGTGGGAGGGAGAGAGACAAAGACATAGAAGGGTAGTAGAGAGAGTGTGTGAGACTGTTAGAGGGAGAGAGGGGAAGACAGGGAGGGAGGTAGAGAGAGAGATAAATGTAGGAGAGAGGGGTATATTTAGGAGAGATATAAGAGAGATATTAGGAGGTATGGGTAGAGAAAAGGAGGAATGTAGAGAGAGAGAGGGAGTGCATGAGAGTGTGAGAGGGGGAGAGAGAAAGATAACGAGGAGAGGTAGATACAGACATGGAGGAGGGGGGGAGAGAGTAAGACAAAGAGGAGAGGTAGATACAAAGTGTGATAGGGAGGGAGAGGGAGATAGAGAGGGGGGTAGAGAGAGGGATAGTGAGAGGAATGGAAGCATAGAGAAAGACATAGAAGGTAGGGTAGAGAGAAAGTGAGAGGAAGGAGGGGATACCGAGGAGATAGAGAGGGGGAATGAAAAGATAAAGAGGGGCACATAGAGTGATACTGATACTAATAATGACAAGAGAGAGAAAGGGTGGAAGAGAAGTGGAAGAGAGAGGGGAGGGATGGACAAAGGGGAACAGAGAGAGAGAGAGGGAGTGGGTGTAAGAGTCTAAGGCATGTCAAGGTAACTTCTAGGTATAGCTCTTTCCATGCCTTGTGATTTCTAAGTATTGCCCTGTCTAGGTCTTACCATGTATAGGATTGTGAGGGAGAGAGAGGGAGACATATAGGGGGGTAGAGAGTGAGAGTGAGAGGGACATAGAGAGGGGGGGATAGATGCAAGAGAGAGAGGAGAGAGAGATAGAAAGGGAATGAATTTTAAGAGCGCATTTGTGCTCCCAGAGAGTGCATGTGTTCTTTTGAATTAATTTGTTTTGGGTAGGATTGATAAGGTGTATGCTAACTTGGTTTGCTCGTAGTTAGATTTCATATGAAAAACATAGTGGTTCAGTATCCAAATTGATAAAAACCTCCATTTTTTTGAATACCCCTTTATATCTATGTCTTTGAAGTTATTTTTCTATAGGATAAACAATTTATTTGTTGAAAAAACTATAGACATAGATAGAGTTGGCTATGTAGATTTCAAATATATGATTTTTTTTTTTTTTTTTACTATTTTTTTACTATTGTTTTATTCACATATATCAAAATCCATAGAATACATACATATCTTATTTCCACTATAAAATTGTCTCGTCTTAACCATTTATCAAATGAGTTATATGTAGAACTAGATGAGACCAATACCTATGATCTAAAATAAAAAATGTTTTGATCATGTTAAGACCCTCTTATCCTGCACAAACACAACATGTCATAATCTTAGGCATATGTTGACTTTGATCATTTTAAGAAAATATAAAATTAATATTACAAATTTCCAAAAAATACGCGACATAAAAAAATAGGTTGTCTAGAAGTGTACAAGTTTTTGGAACGAAATTCCATTGTTAAGGTACTCAACACATACATGAACAAAAACATATACCTTATATTTTGTTAGAAAAATAATATGCCATTGTTATAAAATATCAAATTTCACATAGTTATTCATAATGTCTATGAATAAAATATATATATTCGGAAATATAACTCAATTTCCTACGTTTCATCTTCTTACACCATATTCAAATTCATTGTAAAAGTACCTTGAATAATCTCTCCAAGTTAATAGATTATTGTTTTTCCCGGTTTTCATTTCCACTAGAGAATCACGAGAGACCATCACTAGCTTGCACTCACCCTTGTATAACCACTTCGAACCTATAGAGACGTTATTCTCAATAAATTATCTCAGTTCCCATGTTTCATTTTTCATTATAGAATCATATTATTCTTTCATAGCATCCATCCATATTTTATGGTGTTTAACTTGTTCAAAATTTAAAGGTTCCTTTACTTCTGTAACTTGAATCATTAATGCATAATATTTATAACTTACAAGTGTTTGATTTGGTCTCCTTGGTGCTACACTTATTTGTGGACTTCCTTCACCTCTTATTTTTCTTTGTGGATTTCCTTCACCTCTTCTTTTACTTTGTGGATTTCCTCCTCTTCTTGGTGTACTATGGATAATTGAAATGTTGATGGTGATTGAAGCTTGTTGAAATTGTTCATCATCTTCTTCTTTGGAATTCTCATCACTATCTTTAGAAATATTCCAGACATCATTACCATCATGTTTTCGACATTCATCTGTATATTCATGAAATGAAACATCTCTTATTGCAAAAACATTATGAGTGTTCGGATCATACATTTTATATGCTTTATGATCATAACACTAACCAAAACAAATGTGTTTGATTTCCTTGCATCATGATTTCTCCTATATTCTTTAGGAACATGATAAAATGCTTTTATTCCAAAATGTCTTACATGACTTACTATTGATTTATAGCCATAAAGTGCTTCAAAAGGATTTTTATTCTCTAAACATTTTGTAGGACTTCTATTTCTCAGATACACAACAATATTGATTTCTTCATCCCCAAAACCATTCGTGATATTTTTACCTTTATTCATGCTTCAAGCACATTCAACAAAGGTTGTATTTTTTCTCTCAACCACTCCATTTTGCTGAGCAGTCTGTGGCATTGTAAACTATTGTCAAATACCATTTCTTTTCCAATATTTGACGAAGTTTCTTGATGTGTACTCCCCCCCTTGATCTAATCTGTGGATTTTGATATACCTTCCCATTTTATTTTGAACCATGTTCTTAAATTCATTAAAATATTAAAATGCATAACTTTTCTTTCTGATAAAATAGACCCAAGTGTATCTAGTTCTATCATCAATGAACATAAGAAAATAACATTCTCCACCAATTTTGCATGGGGCCACATAGATCAATATGTAATATTTCAAGAATATGTCATTTCCTTTGATCTGTATGTGTAGGAAAATATTCCCTGTGTTTTTAATCTAATGCATTCCCCTCATGTTCAACATGTTGATACTTATGAATTGGAATACCCTTCACCACTTCATTCTTTTTAAGTAACATAATATCATTACGATTTAAATTTCCATACCTACGATGCCATAATTCTTTCATTGAAATAGGTGTTGATGCCAATGATTGATGATTACTCCTTGTCACAACAAGATTTTATAGTTCTCCAACTCTGACTCATGTTGCTACAACTTTGTAGCAATATTGTATGTCCTTCACAACAGATTGTGACTTGAAAAATTCAACTTTTAAATCTTGATTTGTAATAGTGGAAACTGAAATTAGATTCTTTTTTATTCTTGGAACATACATCACATTCTATATTTGTTTCTCGTGACCACTAGGTAATTTCACACAAATATCTCCATAACCTTTAATTTCATGTGATCTATCATATCCTACATAGATATGGGATCCATTACTATTTGCATGATATGTATGAAACCAATCCCTATTGCATGACATATGAATTGAAGCACCAAATCGGGCATTAACATCACGAGTTTTCACCAATAAAGAAACATCCAAAAAAAAAATGATATTTTTAAAATCATTTATTGTGACATATTTATCAACAAAATTCCCTATATTCCTTCTATATTTGAACCCATCAAATTTCCTCTTCCTACAGTCCTTAGAAACATGGCCTAACTTACCACAATAGAATCATCCATCATTCCTCTTTACACTGGTATATCTTCTTAGTTGTTCCATGCCTTGATGTGTGTAACAACCCTAAGTAATTAATCAATTGTCATGATTTAAATAATTGTTTAATGTATATTAGTTTAATTAATTAATTAATTAATTGTCCTGGTTAAATATTTGTTGAATGAATATTGGTTTAATTAATTAATTAATTAATTTTATGATTTAAAATTTGTTTAATAAAATCCAGCTTAATAAATTATTAATTATTATTTTGTATTGGAAGATCAACCCACTAATGAAAAGGGGACAATGTGGTTGACACCTAATTGAGGGAGGGTAGTTGAGAATTAAATGAAGGAAGAAGGCGGTGAATGATGGGAGGGGAGGATAAGGCAAGGGGGGGACATTATTTTGGGGTGATGGTATTACAGGCTCTATTTGGAGGATCTAATTGTGGTTTTTTGGAGGAGCTTGTTGTTGTTTTGTTGAGGGGCTTGTTGGAGGTCTGTCACAGGGGGCACTGGGGTTACTGGGGATTTCGGGCTCGGAGGGCCAGGAAACCGCAAGGGTTCTTGGAGCCAGAGAGGCTCTGTTCCTAGCTGGTTGGGAAGAAAAGATTCAGTTTTCAGGTAGTTTCAAGCAGTCTTCAGGAAATTAACAACAATAGGAAAGAAAAGGACAAACTTCTTCTTCAAGAGGTATTTTACCAGTATTAATTTTGTCTGAATGAAAGATATGGTACTAATTTTGTCTAAATGAAAGTTATGATATGTACCTATGTATTTAAATTGTGTAATATGTTGAGTAATCTGTTTTGTGACTATTTTGGACTGTATAAAATGAGAATTTAATATTTAGCTGGTTAATTTGCTAGAACTTCAACATAAATTAGTTAGATTTGTTGTAATGCAAACATAAATAGAAATTTGATGTCGTGTTCAAGAAAGGAAAAGTAATTTAGATTACAAATTTACCATTTAACTTTGAAGCCTTAGTAAAGGGTCTTACCCATGGTATCAGAGTCCTCGTTTAAAAACTTGGACCAAGGCCTACCCACCTACCCGCATATATGAAGGAAAGTTCACGAATGGAACTGTTCCAGCCCATAAATTTAAACAACTTATAAATAGTTATATTGAAACCCTCGATAAAATTTTTAAGGTAAATTTATATTGAAATCAACCCTGAAAACCTGCAACCTGAAAACCTTGGGAAAGAGGGGACCTGAAACCCTTTAATTAGATATAAATCTGGGCCTGAGGGCCAATCTTAGACTCAAAGCTCCACCTCCACCTCCACCTAACCTACAGGCCAAGCCCACAAATTGTTTTATATATATATCTATATATATAAACATTATGCTCATTGAAAGTAAAATGGTATAATATTTTACAAAGTGAAAGTGTTAAATGAATTTTAACACTTGCTACAAATAAACCAACAA
>SNQJ01S0059090.1:5012-42800 GCA_010110895.2 Picea sitchensis
CGTGTCATTCATATGTTCAAGAGAAGTCCATCTGAAACCTATATTGAGTCGGCCATCTGCAGTTATCCATTCTCGGCCTTCCCTATGTCCGGTTCAATTTGCAAAATGCTCTATTTCACTTTCAAAATCTGTTACTCATTTCATGTCATTGATGGGGGATACATTAAGGCCCTCCTATGACGAGTTTTGTTCCATTGACTTCATCTCATTATCCGAAATCAAGACTTAGAAATTATTTGGTACCTTGGAACTTGCGTGCCTCAATGGCAGGTTTCCTTGCTTTCGACAGTGGGTTTACATCATCGACCCCTGATCGAAAGATTCCATCGGATGTTTGACTTCAACTCATTTATTCATACTTGATGGATTGTACTATGGTAGCTTCGGAGTCATTGACATCAATGGTGATTTCCCTCGCACTTGTTAACGATTTCATCAATGACCGGTAATCAAGTGGTTTCTGCCATGTTCGACTTCAACACATGTAATCACATGGTTAGATTCATACTTTGGGCGACAAGATTGAAGAACCTGGATATCATATTTGCGATCTAGGTTGTGATGGAGTATGTATAATTTGCGACATATAGATCCACTGTGTATGTTTCGTGGCTATGTCGTCTTGTTTTGAAATTTCTTGCATAGAACCACAGTGTATTCTGGTGGCTATGCTATATTTTGATGGCATGGATCCACAGTGTATGATTGGTGGCCATGACCCATGTAAACAATTTCCTCAGTCTGTGATCTGAGTATGGGGATGCCTACCTCAGAATTGGTATATATGATATTTTTCATATGCTTGGTTGTTCGCAGGTTTCCGATTAAATGTGCTCCTGGTTCTTGACACACACATGCATCTTACAAAGTATTTCGGCTATCACTGGTTCTAACCTCACACTTTGGGGGGAATTCTGTTACCCATGATTTTGGTCATCATGATGATGTATTGATGATGGTGTACTCAGGATCTTCATTAGAACTTTCTCCTGAGAAAAGTTACCTTCATCTCTTTCCAGAAATCACATTTTTGAGGACTGTTCGCAGGCTGCTAGTATATTTGCCTGCGATAATGAATGATTCTTGCAGGATTCCTTAAGACAGGGTGTGAGAAGTTCACACTGTGTTGAACTGCTAGGGTGTGAACTCTTTCTTAAGCAAGGAAAAAGATGAATTCTCGAAGCTTCTAGAAGGATGAGATGACATTCGAATGGTTATCCTAGTACTGGATTCCATGATATTTTGGGATCATTCTTATCCAAGTAACCAATTCATTCTCTCCTATATATTGAGTGAATTCTCATGGAAAAAGTTAGAAGCAAACAAGGTTAAGCAAGAATCATTGGAGAATTGGTGAAAGACTGTGTGAAGGATTGATGCTACAACAGCTAAAAACTCCAGCAAGTTTATCAAAGGTGGTTGATCTTCTTCATGCAAGTGAGCAAGTGTGTGTGTCGGAGCCAAGGGTCATCGAAAGGGAGTTTGCAACATCAAGGCTCAGGTTGTAATATTTACTTTCTATCAATATGATACAGTAATATGTCCCTTTCCCAGAAAGCTAATTCCACTTTATTGTATAACTCCTTGATCATATACATAGATTCACTATTGAAATATTGTGCTTTCATCACTCCACTTGGTTTGTACTATTTTGGTCTTGACTGTATGAGATAATTGGAGCGAAGCGGGAGAAACAAAGACCAACGGAAGCGAGTATAAGGTATGAAACTTGTTCTTGCCTCTTAGTTCATTCAATGGTTAGAATCTAGGGAAAGAGTATTATTCTGTCTTGCTTTGTTCTAGATCCAAGTGGATCTAGGGAGATCGGTTTGTGTCCGCACTTACAGATTTATCCTATAACAAAATTATAATCATCACTCCAAAAATCAAATAATAGAATCCATATCCCATATCCCACATAGAAAACTCATGTGTTGGTTGTAATGACCCCTGTCATTATGACTACATGTGGCGCAAGCAAGTGCAACTTTTTTTTTTCTTTTATCTTTTTCAATTCAATAGTTCTTTGAATGATGGATATTAACAGGTCCATTCAAACTTCCTCCCTCATAATCAATTTTAAAAACTATATTACTAAGTAAATACCAAGTGATAATATGAAAACAAAGTGATGCCATTCATTCCTTTTGTAAATAGTAATATGAGTCACAGTTTCAAGCCATTATAATACTTTTTTGTTGCAAAATATTTGTTTTACAACTACTTACTTACTGATAAATCAGATGCATCTAATTACCATGATGGAAATAAAGCATGTACTGAATCCAATTATATATGATAAATCAATTTTCATCAAACCCAAGTTGATAACCCTAATGACTATCTTAAGTCCCCACGTCAGAACTTCAAGACAATTCCTGCAGATTGTAGCAGTGAGTAGCTAGAGATTGGAGGGCTACGGTAATATTGACGGAAGGCTCAAGATAGAGTGAGAGCTTCAGAAGCATTGAGAAGTTCTTTCCTATTTTTATCAAACTAGACGGAGTGAACCAAAAAATCGAGAAACAGATTTGTCAATAAGGAATTGGATTCCAAATATCTACTAGTAATCAATACACATAGGTAGTATAATTACCATCATTCAATTAAATGCATCAGAATGCAAAGGAAGACACAAAATCTAAGGGAGTGAAATTAATTGAAAATAAAAAAATACATATGATCAAAAGGAAGTGAGTACTCATTACAAATCTATACTTGAAAAAACCTCACGATAATGGAAAACGTCAATAGAACCCCATCCATAAATGTCCTGAGTAAATAATTCATTATGAGAAAATATTTACATTTTCCAGTGAAGTATTAACATAGGAAACCTGAAGGATTATCCAATTACAATTAATAATTTAAGGAGTGAAACTCCGACTCCTCACATTTTAGAATTTCATATCCTCTAAAAACGGGGATACACGGATTTCGACAACTAAAAACGAAGGTGGGAATTTCAGTCCTACACATATACTATTTCACCTCCACCGATCGAATACCATTTACGGAGGAGCGCTACTTGCAACAAAAACACCAGGATACTCTATACAAAAATGAATATTTTGAACCAATGCCCAAGGTTATGGATAAATACCAGAGAGTGAATTATAACTTAATAATTCATGTGCACATCCACTATATTTTAATGATAAACTAATCTCTAATGGTTCTAGGAGGAGTTATTTAACCAAGACGTCGCTCCCTTGAGATGACTATAGAGTTCTACAATTTACACAATTAATTTATATTGGTAAGACAAATTCTCCTTAACACTCAAATTATAACCATCTGAATATGGAATTCAACCCTTGATCTAACATGAATGACCAAATAACCTTGTTTCTGATAATAATTACATGAAGAGTAAAACATCATTGATCAATAAGGCTCATAGAAATTTCATAATGTAGAAGGAATTTATTTTCTTTTCAATAATATTAAAGATGTACATAAGTTCCATAATTCACAGTTGTAAAATTTGTTACACATAAATATTCATATGAATACCATTGATTCATTGTATTTCAGGAAGGAAATATGAATATGCATACTTTAAAACATCATATAACAATTACCAACGAAACATTGTATATTCAGAAAAGTAACGACCCATAATAAAACAACATCAATCGCAGAGAAATAAATAAGTATTTTCGTTGTACACAATAAGGAATTTGTTGGGAAATCATAAATGAAATTGGCTAAATAAAGCAACCAGAATCGTAGAGCAATAAAGAAGTATTTTCGCTAGACACAATAAGGAATTTTTTGGGTAGCGAAATTATCCTTCACTTATTATCCATGCACATGAAAGAAGGGCATTTGAATCTAAATTTATAACACCACGGTGAAAGAGAGTTCATTCTGCTCCTAGTCAACTCCTCAGCCACAGACTAATAACTTAAAGGATAAGAAACAGAAGATAAAAACACAGAGTAAAATAAAATAATGTTCCAAGAACCAAAACGTAGTATTCCTCGGTAATAATACAAATGCAATAATAATCCCAACCAGAACCGAAAAATGAAATAAAACACAGTAATAAAACAAAGCTCAGAAATATAAATTTAGTGACCCTTTTGCAATTTCGCACGATGCACTATCGCCCAAATAAAAATTTATATGCATAACTAAATGAGCCTTTTCTTTTAACATCTATGCAGGTGAGATTTAGACAATAAATAAATGCATGAACAATATATTGAGCTATTATTTAATACAAATTATGCACATGGATACCGTAGCCAAATGCGAAGAACCGAAAGTGATTGTCATGCACTCGCGCTCCATCCAACTTTGACTTGCCTATCGATGAGACCTCACCGGTACCTCCTAGCCAACAATAGGGGTACTCTTTTTCCCCCTGATCCCCCCAAGCCCCAAAGGGGCCACACATACAATACTAGAGAATGCTAGCACCCAACGTGCCTCGGAAGGTCGAGCTACCACTCGTTACCCAAGATGGGTATCCCAACTCCCACAAGAGAAGTTTAGTTAAGATGAAATTTGAGTAGCTTAACGTTATGCAAGACACATGGGATTTTACTCCTCCTCAACCATCCTTTTTATATATTTTCTTAGTTATTAGTTTCCCAAACCCTCATTATATTCCCTTTTCATTTATTTAATTAGGAAAAACCTCCTCCGTACACGTGTCGCTCGATCCCCTAATGCACCAAAAAATCAATTTATCAATTAATTTAATTTGTCTATTTCCCTCTCCCAACTAGAATCATTTCTAAAAATGCTCCTCAATGTCCCATTATCCCCTTACAATTCTTAAATAACATACACCTTACTTAATTCCTAGTTGAGTTCATAAATAGAAAGTTCCAAAGGCTATATTCCTTACTAAGATAAACATTCACCTTTTTCTTTTAAGTTTCCCCTTTTCTTTAGGTTTCCCCCTTTTCTTTAAGTTTCCCTTTTTCTTAAAGTGTCCCCTTTTTATAACTAATTTTAGAATTAGTAGGTTTAGACAAAACAACCAAATACCCCTTTTATTAATTACCTTTATTAAAATTTCCGCTTTAATTATTAATGCTTGAACTTTCTTTAACCCCTTTCTTGTTACATGTCTAATTAGTTTTTTTTTTTTTCAAATGTTCTACTTAGACCTAGGTTTTCAATTCACTAGGCTTTGCGATAGTTTTTAAGGGAAAAAAATTCTATTAAACTTTACTTATCACGTCATTTATTTTAAGGCCGACCAAGTCCTAAGGAGGCATAGTTTTCTAGGCATTAGTTTTATTAACTTACCATAGTTAAAATCATGAAATTCCCTTCAGGATGCACCATGTTCTCCAAGGGTGCCACTCGCCACTTTCTGTTTTATTCACGCGACATTCCCTTCAAGATGCAATACTTTCTCCAAGGGTTCCACTTGCCTCTTCACTGAATTTGGTAGATGTCAAACCCCTGGAGTCAATACTTTGTCAGGGGATCTTGTGGGAGACTAAGGGCCTCTAAGGAATAAGGACCTTGCCTTATTGCGTGCCCCTTAGAATCACTGTGAGAAACTTTCACAGTCTGCCCTCACGACATCGTGGGTCTTCTCGAACTAGGTAATCGTTAACCTGCAGTTTGAGCCATGGCAAGAGTGCTAGTAGGTTGTGGTAGAGATTCTGCCACACCTCTCCCTCAATGTTTTTGGTTGTCGTGTGTGACCCCTTTACTTCAAATGTGAGTCTAGTTGACAATATATTGTCATCCTTAATCCATTAACAAATCATGTTAGCAATAAAAATCAACATCATAATATCTAATCATATGTACATATGTCACATCCACAACATTCAAACCCTAACAGTCCACTCCCTGACTTGGTCCATAATCCAAGGGGTTTCATTGATGGCTCAACATCCTCAACATATAGAGTCCTGCACACTCAGGAGAACCCATTCAATAGCACATGTCTATGTAAATAAAACAAAATAACATATCATCAAATCCACAATATCTCATAATTATAATCAAAACAACCAATAGTATAATGACCTAGATCACTTGCACGCAAGTGTCCTGAAAAAACATTTTTTCTCGTTGTGTGCAAGAGAGAGATGTTACATACACCCCCTCTTGGTTTAAACTTTGTCCTGAAGTTTCACAATATGTAAGTTTCAAAATAAAGTGTATCATAATATCATAGGTCTAGCTATGAAACCAAAATCAAAATTGTTGACGCATATCATATGCATCCTCCCAGGTTTCCAAGTGCAGGCTATAGTTGTCCCACTGGACCTTGACCTGATATGTTTTTCGATGCCATAGTTGTCTAATGTGATGGTCCATGATGCGTATTGGATCCTTCATGAGTGCACCCTCATCTGATACCTGCAAGGAACTCATGTCAATAACATGTGTAGGATCACTAACATAATGTCTCAAAACAGATATGTGAAAAACATCGTGCATATGCCTCAAAGAATCAGGCAAGGCTAGTTGTAGGGCCATGGGCCCCTTTATTTACACAATATCGAAGGGACCCATGAACCTAGGAGAGCATTTATCACCATTTCCAAACTTGATCAAAATCTTATGTGGTTTCACCTGCAAGAAGACTCGATCAACATGACGCGCATTGACATAACTCTTTTGTCGATCCTGCGCTTCCTTGATCCTTTGTCGTATTGTTTGCATTTGATATTCTATTTCTTGGATCTCTTTTTGTCCCACCAGGACCCTATCCTCAAGCCAATACCAACTCAAAGTTGTCTGACATGGTCGCCCGTAAAGAAACTCGAAAGGCGTCATCTTTATGGTGCTTTGATAATTGTTGTTATATGCAAATTCTACCAGCGAAAAGAATTCTACATACATATGCAAAATGTCCTCCAATATTTGGTTTGTTCTTTTGGTTTTCCCATCTATCTCTGGGTGATATGAGGTACTAATGTTAAGTTGGGTTCCCAAGGACTCTTGGAAACTAGTCCAAAATCGTCCCATAAACATCGATCCTTTATCAGATATAATCCTCTTAGGAACACCATGCAGCCTCAAAATCTCACAGATGAAAAATATAGCTATGTCAGGTGCCTAATACATCATACGCACAGGAATAAAATGAGCACTCTTCATCAGAGTGTCGATTACTAGAAAAATTGAGTCATGTCTCCTTGCCGTCAGTGGCAGTCCAACAATGAAATCCATCGAGATGACCTCCGATTTCCATTCTGGAATAGTGTGTGGATTTAGTAATCCTGTCATATGTCTATGTTCATCCTTCACCTACTGACATTCTAGACATCTTTCCAGGTAGTTGACTAAGTCTGCCTTCATTCCTTTCCAGAAGAATAAGGGTTTAAGGTCTTCTCTCATTTTCGTGACTCCAGGATGAGCCATATACACTTCTCTATGAGCCTCGTTTATGATCAAAATCCTCAAATCGGCGTTGGGTGGTACGTAAATTCAATTTTTAAATATCAATAATCCGTCGTCGTCCAACGTAAATCCTTCAAATCTTGGTACCATCATTGTATTTTGTCTAATAAAATACTTTACCTCTTTATACCAGTCATCGTTCTATTGTAAAGTTATAATATTTTCACTTAGATTTGTCTAAAGAGGCATCACCAAAAATATGCATGGTCTCTAACTCAATGCATCAACCACTCTGTTCATTTTTCTCTTTATGTAAGTAATCTCAAAATCGTACTCGCTAAGCAATTTCGACCAACGTCGTTGTCGTGCGTTCAAGTCTCTTTGTGTAAAGATGTGGTGTAGTCCACATTGGTCTGTTTTTAGTTCAAATTTCTGTCTAATCAGGTAATGTCTGAAAAATATCAAGGCATAAACAATGGCTAACAACTCCAAATCATGTGTTGCATAGTTCTCGTCATGCCTTCTCAAATTTCTTGAGATGTAAGTGATCACTCGACTGTCTTGCATAAAGACTTTGCCTAAGCCTTCCTTGGATGATTTAGTGCATACCAAGAAGTCTCCATCCATGTCATGGACCTTCAGTATTGGTGTTGTCATCAACAACTCCTTGAGCCTCCAAAATGACTCCATGCTTTTCTCAGTCCAAACAAACTTCTTGTTCTTCTTCTGCAATTTCGTGATCAGATTTGCTATCTTCAAAAAAATCTTTACGAATCATCGATAGTATCCCATTAAACCCATGAATCTATGCACTTCGGGGACATTCATTTGCACAGGACATTCCATAATAGCCTCGAACTTCACTGGATCCACAATGATACCTTCGTCGGATATGACATGCCCTAAGTAGTGAATCTTCGATTGATAAAATGAGCATTTCAACAGTTTCCAAAACAATTTGTTCTCTCATAGAGACAACCCATGACCTTCCCACCAAACTTTTTTTTGGATCTCAAAGCCATTTATACAAAGCTAAACTCATCATGTTGTACTACCTTTACCTTAATTCTTTTTAGCGTTGTGTTAGCACTCCAAGAGTCACTCCCAGACTGCAAATGAGAGTAATATTGGTAACTTAGAAATAAAAATGCTTGATTGGTTTTGTGTATTAAGAAGAAGAAAAAAAGGAAGGGGAAAGATAGTAAGCTATTGTAAATAAATGATGGACCATTGGGCTATGGAGTCAAGCAAACAACCTACTCATTAAATGAAATCAATATGCATATCAGATAAAGGTTTATTGAATAGAGGAAGAAAAATATAACAAAAAGAAGAATATCCATAAGGCAGAGATCCTCTCTGCATAAATGAATTACAGGTGCTTGAATATAAACAGTGACTAATAGGAAAAATACATCAGATCCTTAGATACTCAAGAATCCATTAATCAAAAGAAACCATGATCCTCAAGGTGTACAATTCATTCAAGTAAGAAGACTAGTTGGGAAAGAAAACAAGAGATACAATATGATAACACATATATCATCAACCTTCAATAACAACAATGTTTACAAAAACAAAATCCCCTCAGGGTTACAATCATCAAAGAAAAAGTGCCTCCTACAACTCTCTACTCCTCTTGCTCATGAATCCAACCTTCAAATAGAAAAAACTGTCTCCTGCCTCTTCAGGCTCGAGTCCTATCTCTGCTTTCTAAAAATAGAAGGTAGTTACAAAATATTGACACATGTGCAGCTGATTATCTAACTTCTAGGCATTGGTTTTATAATAAAAAGACACCTATACCTTTAACCTATATTCTTGGAAACTAACTCAACATAAAGTATTGCAAGTAAAAATAATGTTTCTTGAAAAGTCTCGAGTAGAAAAGAGGTTGTAGTTAGAGAGTACAGGCTCTAACCATTTCCTATAAGGCTGCCTAAAATGATGGAACTACTTGCCACCTATAGATGTTCCCTTGACCGCCTGCAAATATTCAATTTGTCATCAAAACCTTGTTTTTGACCTTAAACTACCCAAACTTTCATCAATACAAGGAGCATTTTTAGAAGAGGATACAACAATAAGAAGATCTAGCATCCAACAAAGGTTTATCCTCAAAGGGTTCTTGATTTTCAATCATGGCATTTGCACACCCTCTTTGACATAATTACTACATTATAACAGTCAAGTGGATGATAGATATATTGTTGAAGGTAAACAATATAAACATTTCCATGCACATTATCAAAGGTTATGAATAATAAGGTTTCTCTCCGGACAATAGTGTGAGTATGGTTGAATTATTAGGAGACAACAATTTTCAACCAACCACCTAGAAGAGTGATAAAATCGATTCTCTTGATTATTTGTGCCACTTGGTAGCGCCACTCGGTAGAACCCTAGATAGTGAGTTTATGTAGTTCCCTAAAAGATGCAACACCTCCTTAATATTCTTCAATAGATGATAACACACTTCAAATCCTTCTTCACACTCTGCAAATAATAATGCAAGTTAATTAGCAGCAATGTTTTCTTGCATTCCATTGTTATATTTCTTGGGCTCCCTGCAAGGTATGTAAGAGTAAACATTCTTCGCCCGCTGTTGTTAGTGCCATGACAATAGTTTGCAAGGCATGGACTAGGTTTCCTTCTTCCCCATTTTCAATTCTATTGAAAAGATTGAACAATGAATAAATGTTGATCAATTGTAGGATAAAGACCCATCACAACTATCTTTTCCAGAGGATTTTATGGTGCATTCCAGCCTCTCTTCGAAATTGATCGTGTATTTAAGCAACTGGATATTGGCCCTGCCATATTCGAATTCATATGCTCTACAAACTTAGGGTATCTCCTTCCACCGATGGAGAATCCTCTGTAATTTTTTAAGTCAAGAATGACCAGTCATTGTTTAAATTGATCATGCAGTAAACTGTAGATTTGACGGTTCAGAAATAGAGCTAGCAAATAATACCTCTTGCAAATGTAAATAACATGTATCTATATACCCTACAATCGATTTCTTTCACCTGGCAATGAGCATTAATTTCTTCATGGATTTTTGGCATTATTCCATAACTTGGCTTTGAATTGCATGTAATTGTTAACCCGTAACAAGTGATTGACATCTGGAAGATTAATTCCTATGCAACCTTGACTTTAAACATTTGGGCACTGTAGTGCTAAGTGTTTTGGCTTAATGCTAACTCCATGTATTGTCTTGTGGTGATGACAAATGGGGTGTGTGACAAGTAGGCTTGGAGGTTGACATATGTGCCCATGTACTTCGATGTGTGGATTTTAGGATATGGATTATATATGTAGTATGGGATAGGGTAGTACACTTTCAAGCACACATCACTTCAGTAAAAATAAATTAAAAACCAAAATATAAATTTGATTATATGAAAAGTGAAGGCTTAATATAAAAGTGATTTTTGTCATGCAGGTAAAAAGGAAATCACAAGGATGCAGGCCAAAGGACATCAAATGAGAGATCCCTCAAGGCTAGATAAAAATCTGAATGTTATGATAATGGAACAAGATCAAAGGATTGAGGGTTTTTGGAAGATTTTGACAATTCTAGCAAAGAAATCAAAATGATATGAGGTGCTTCGAGAATTTCCAGTAGCAATGCTGGGATTTTAGCAAATGTAAATTTGGGTACTAACATTGGCTCCATGGGGGATCGCATGCTCCCCGCTAGCTTCCAAGAACTTGTATACTTGTGCCTTGTCCATTGTCCATCTCTGTCCAAGAAAACCTCTGTACCCAAAATCACCTGTGCTCCTTTATTCAAATCTGAAATGACCGTAAACTGAAAACTGGCTTCTGCTGAAAACAACTTGATGAAATATGACTACTGCAAATTGAAAAAAGGGAATGCTCAAAACAAGCTTATTTCTACCTACTCCTACTCTAATCAAGCATGCTGCTTGAGATTAGGTAAAAGCGTGCTTCCAATGAATCCATACAAGCATTCGATTGATTGGTAAGCATTTTGATCTGGAAATGATCAACGTAGGAAACAAAAGAATACATAAATGCATTTAAAAAGAGCAGGACAACCATCCTTCAAATGAAAAAAGTGTTATGACATCCAAGCTACTCAGAGACTTGAGATGATTAGCAAATGGATCTATAAGAATGAAAACAAATACCTCTTGTTGTTGTTTTAATTGAAGATCCGAAATTCTCTGCATATCCTCCTGTTGATCATGGCTGCCACCTTTAGATGCTTTCAAATCTGAACAGGACTGTATGCTAGCTTCACTGTTGATGATAGAATGTTTGGTGTCTTCTACAGATCCAGGTTCCAACACAATACACGCGGGCTCACTAATTTGAGAAGGTGATTGTTGAATGTATGTTGCAGGAGTTTCTAGATGGTTGATTTCTATACACAGTTGTTCTTCATTAACATCTGATTCATAGCTATCATAAACTAGTGGGATTCTCTTCAAGTCAAAAAAAGAGATTTGCTCTCCTTCATCAGAATATTGATCAAAAATAGGTGAATCAAGCACACCCTTTTCTTGCATAAAAATATGATCAATATCCTGATCTTCTTCTTCAATCTGAGGTACTAACAAAGGATGGGAAACCTCTTGCAGGAAAGGAGAAATATCATTTTCTACAATAGTTTCTTCTTGTAAATCAGCGAGATCGGATGCATAAGCTATAGGATAAAATGCAACTGAACCCATGCAATCATTAGTATGATCATGACTGATATCTAGAATACTTTATTCTCAGGAATAATAAAGTGAAAGAGGTTCATTCCTATCTTCATTTGGACAGTGATTAAAATATCTTTCATCTTTATATTCAACAGTGCAATCTAACAAATCTTGAGCACATTCTACATATCCCTCACAATAGTTATAACAAATACTTTCAGAGGGATAGAACCTTTTGCAATGTTCATTGAATACTCTGTGGAAATCCTTCAAGGATGAAATGATGGAAGGGGTAATGAGAAATACCATTTATGTGCATCCCCGTCGAATGAATACAAGGACATTTTCATCAATATATCTTCATGATGGATGTCAAGCTGCCGCATCAAAGCATGAAATTCATGAACATGCTCAACAGGGTTTTCAACCTTACCTTCATAAAACCTCGGAAGCAGATCTTTCCATTCATCAATAAGAGGCACGGTATGTGGATAGTCTTCTATAGTTGAGAAATCGAGTGGGGTAAACCTCTTGGCCAGGACAACCTTCATATCCATTTGATTTGCCTCATCCCCAGTGGAGTCACCAACAGATTCTAAACAATGGAGTCACCATGGTGAATGTGTAGTCTTGAAGGTGTCCAACTTTAGTCACCATCTAAAGATGGAGCTATTCAATGTCATTCTTCCCAAGGATATTTTCAATCTGCTCAAATCTATCCCCGACAACGGCGCCAATTATGTTAGCACTCCAAGAGTCACTCCCAGACTACAAATGATATTAGGCTTGGTAACATAGAAATAACAATGCTTGATTGGTTTTGTGGATTAAGAATAAGAAAACAAGGAAGGGGAAAGATAGTAAGTTGTTGTAAATAAATGATGGACTATCGGGCTATGGAGTCAAGCAAACACCCTTCTCGTTAAATGCAATCAATATGCATATCAGATAAAGGTTTATTGAATAGAGGAATAAAAATATCACACAAAGAAGAACATCCATAAGGCAGAGATCCTCTCTGCATAAATGAATTCAAGGTACTTTAATATAAACAATGACTAATAGGCAAAATACATCAGATCCTCAGATTCTCAAGAATCCATTAATCAAAGGCAACCATGATCCTCAATGTGTACAATTCATTCAAGTAAGAAGACAAATTGGGAAATAACCCTCTCCTACCTCTTCAGGCTCGAGTCCTATCTCTGCTTTCTAAAAATAGAAGGCAATTACAAAAGACTGAGACATGTGCAGCTGATTATCTAACTTCTAGGCATTGGTTTTATAATAAAAAGACACCTAGACTTGTAACCTATATTCTTGGAAACTAACTCAACATAAAGTATTTCAAGTAAAAATAATGTTGCTTGAATAGTATCGAGTGGAAAAGAGGCTGCAGGTAGAGAGTACAGGCTCTAACCATTTCTTGTAAGGCTGCCTAAAATGATGGAACTACTTGCCACCTGTAGATGTTCCCTTGATTGTCTGCAAATATTCAATTTGTCATCAAAACCTTGTTTTTGACCTTAAACTGCCCAAACTTTCATCACTTCAAGGAGCATTTTCAAAAGAGGATACAACAATAAGAAGATTTGGGATACAATAAAGGTTTATCCTCAAAGGGTTCTTGATTTTCAATCATGGCATTTGCACACCCTCTCTGACATAATTACTACATTATAGTAGTCAAGTGGATGATAGATATACTCTTGAAGGTAAACAGTATAAACCTTTCCATGCACATTATCAAAGGTTATGAATAATTATTTTTCTCTCCGGACAACAGTGTGAGTATGGTCGAATTATTAGGAGACAACAATTTTCAACCAGCCACCTAGAAGAGTGATAAAATTGATTCTCTTGATTCTCTGTGCTAGTTGGTAGCGCCATTCAGTAGCACCCTGGATAGTGAGTTTATGTAGCGCCCTAAAAAACACAACACCTCCTTAATAGTTTTCAATAGATGATAACTCACTTCGAATCCTTCTTCACACTCTGCAAATAATAATGCAAGTTAATTAGCAGCAAGGTTTGCTTGCATTCCACTATTATATTTCTCGGGCTCCCTGCAAGGTATGTAAGAGTGAAAATTCTTTGCCCCCTGCTGTCGGTTCCATGACAATAGTTTGCAAGGGTTGGCCTAGGTTTCCTTCTTCCCCATTTTCAATTCCATTGAATAGACTAAACAATGAATAAATGTTGATCAATTGTAGGATAAAGAGCCATCACAACTATCTTTTCCAGGAGATTTTATGGCACATTCTAGCCTCTCTTCAAAATAGGTCATGTATTTAAGCAATTGGATATTGGCCCTGCCATATTTGAATTCATATGATCTACAAACTCAGGGTATCTCCTTCCACCGATGGAGAATCCTCTATAATTTTTTAAGTGAAGAATGACCAATCATTGTTTAAATCGATCATGCAGTAAACTATATATTCGGTGGTTCAGAAACAGAGCCAGCAAATAATACCTCTTGCAAATGTAAATAAAACGTATCTATATACCCTGCAATCGATTGCTTTCACCTGGAAACGAACATTAATTTGTTCATGGATTTTTGGCATTATTCCATAACTTGGCTTTGAATTGCATGTAACTGTTAACCCATAACAAGTGCTTGACATGTGGAAGCTTAATTCTTATGCGACCTCGACTTTGAACATTTGGGCACTATAGTTCTAAGTGTTTTGGCTTAATGCTAACTCCATGTATTGTCTTGTGGTGATGACAAATGGGGTGCGTGACAAGTAGGCTTGGAGGTTGACATATGTGCCCATGTACTTCGATGTGTGGATTTTAGGATATGGATTATATATGTAGTATGGGCTAGGGTAGTACACTTTCAAGCACACATCACTTCAGTAAAAATAAATTAAAAACCAAAATATAAATTTGATTGTATGAAAAGTGAAGCCTTAATATAAAATTGATTTTTGTCATGCAGGTAAAAAGGAAATCACAAGGATGCAGGACAAAGGACATCAAATGAGAGCTCCCTCAAGGCTAGATAAAAATATGAATGTTATGATAATGCACAAGATCAACGGATTGAGGGTTTTTGGTAGATTTTGACAATTCTGACGAAGAAATCAAAATGAGATGAGGTGCTTCGGGAATTTCTAGTGTCAATGCTGGGATTTTAGTAAATGTAAATTTGGGTACTAACATTGGCTCCATGGGGGATGGCATGCTCCCCCCGAGCTGCCAAGAACTTGTAGACTTGTGCCTTGTCCATCCTCCATCTTTGTCCAATAAAAACTCTGCACTCAAAAGCACCTATGCTCCTTTATTCAAATTTGAAATGATCGTAAACTAAAAACTGGCTTCCGTTGAAAACAACTTGCTGAAATACGACTACTGCAAATTGTCAAAATGGGAATTCTCAAAATGAGCTTATTTCTGCTTCCTCCTACTCTAATCAAGTGTGCTTCTTTAGATTAGGTAAAATAATGCTTCCAATGAATCCATATAAGCATATGATTGATTAGTAAGCATCTCAATCCGGAAATGATCAATGTAGGAAACCAAAGAATACATAAATGCATTTCAAAAGAGCAGGACAACGATCCTTCAATTGACAAAAGTGCTTTGACATCCAAGCTGCTCAAAGACTCGAGATAATTAGCAAATGGATCTATAATACTGAAAACAAATACCTCTTGTTGTTGTTTCAATTGAAGATACAAAAATCTTTGCATATCCTCCTGCTGATCATGGTTGCCACCTTCAGATGCTTGCAAATCTGAACAAGACTATATGCTAGCTTCATTGTTGATGATAGAATGTTTGGTGTCTTCCACAGATCCAGGTTCCAACACAATACATGTGGGCTCACTGATTTGAGAAGGTGATTGTTGAATGTCTACTGCGGGAGTTTCTAGATGGTTGATTTCTATACATAGTTGTTCTTCATCAACATTTGATTCATAGTTGTCATAAACTAGTGGGATGCTCTTCAAGTCGAGAAAAGAGATCTACTCTCCTTCATCAGAATATTCATCAAAAATAGGTGAATCAAGCACACCCTTTTCTTGCATAAAAATATGATCAATATCCTGATCTTCTTCTTCAATATCATGTACTAACAAAGGATGGATAACCTCTTGCAGCAAAGGAGAAAGATCATTTTCTACAATAGTTTCTTCTTGTAAATCAGCGATATCGGATGCATAAGCTATAGGATAAAATGCAACTGAACCCATGCAATCATTAGTACGATCATGACTGATATCTGGAAGAATTTCTTCTCAAGAATAAGAAATTGAAAGAGGTTCATTCCTATCTTCATTTGGAGAGTGATTAAAATTGCTTTCATCTTTATATTTAATAGTGCAATCTAACAAATCTTGAGAACATTCTACATATCCCTCACAATAGTTATAACAAATACTTTCAGAGGGATAGAACCTTTTGCAGTGTTCATTGAATACTCCGTGGAAATCCTTCAAGGATGAAATGTTGGAAGGGGGTAACGAGAAATACCATTTATGTTCATCCCCATCCAATGAATACAACAACATTCTTATCAATATATCTTCATGATGGATGTCAAGCTACTGCATCAAAGCATGAAATTCATGAACATGCTCAACAGGGCTGTCATCCTTACCTTCATAAAATATTTCCAGTAGATCTTTCCATTGATCAATAAGAGGCACAGTATGTGGGTAATATTCTATAGTTGAGAAATCAAGTGGGGCAAACCTCCTGGCCAGGATAGCCTTCATAGCCATTTGATTTTCCTCATCCACAGTGGAGTCACCAACAGATTCTGAACAATGGAGTTGCCATGGTGAATGTGCAGTCTTGAAGGTGTCCAACTTTAGTCACCATTTAAAGTTGGAGCTGTACAATGTCGTTCCTCCCAGAGAGATTTTCAATCTACTCAAATTTGTCCCCTACAATGGCGCCAATTATGTTAGCACTCCAAGAGTCACTCCTAGACTGCAAATGAGAGTAAGCTTGGTAACATAGAAATAAAAATGCTTGATCGATTTTGTGGATTAAGAAGAAGAAAACAAGGGAGGGGAAAGACAATAAGCTGTTGTAAATCAATGATGTACCATTGGGCTATTGAGTCAATCAAACATCTTCTCATTAAATGCAATCAATATGCATATCGGATAAAGGTTTATTGAATAGAAGAAGAAAAATATAACACAAAGAAGAACATCCATAAGGCAAAGATTCTATCTGCATAAATGAATTCAAGGTACTTGAATATAAACAATGACTAATAGGAAAAATACATCAGATCCTTAGATGCTCAAGAATCCATTAATCAAAGGAAACCATGATCCTCAAGGTGTACAATTCATTCAAGTAAGAAGAAAAATTGGGAAAGAAAACAAGAGATACAATCTGATAAAACATATATGATAAACCTTCAATAACATAAATGTTTACAAAAACAAAATACCCTCGGGGTTACAATGATCATAGGAAAATTTCCTCCTATAGCTCTCTCCTCCTCTTGCTCATGAATCCAACCTTCAAATAGAAAAAACCCTCTCCTGCTTCTTCAAGATTGAGTCCTATCTCTTCTTTCTAAAAATAGAAGGCAGTTACAAAAGACTGACACATGTGCAACTGGTTATCCAACATCTAGGCATTGGTTTTATAATAAAACGACACCTATAACTTTAACCTATATTCTTGGAAACCAACTCAACAGAAAGTATTGCAAGTAAAAAGAATGTTGCTTGAACAGTCTCGAGTAGAAAAGAGGTTGTAGTTAGAGAGTACAGGCTCTAACCATTTCCTGTAAGGATGCCTAAAATGATGGAACTACTTGCCACCTATAGATGTTCCCTTGACTGCTTGCAAATATTCAATTTGTCATCAAAACCTTGTTTTTGACCTTAAACTGCCCAATCTTTCATCACTGCAAGGAGAATTTGTAGAAGAGGATACAACAATAAGAATATCTGGCATCCAACAAAGGTTTATCCTCAAAGGGTTCTTGATTTTCAATCATGGCATTTGCACACCCTCTCTGACATAATTACTACATTATAGCAGTCAAGTGGATGATAGATATACTCTTGAAGGTAAACATTATAAAACATTCCATGCACATTATCAAAGGTTATGAATAATAAGGTTTCTCTCCGGACAACAGTGTGAATATGGTTGAATTATTAGGAGACAACATTTTTCAACCAGCCACCTAGAAGAGTGATAAACTCGATTCTCTTGATTCTCTGTGCCAGTTGGTAGCGCCATTAGGTAGCACCCTGGATAGTGAGTTTATGTAGCGCCCTAAAAAATGCAACACCTCCTTAATAGTCTTCAATAGATAATAACACACTTCGAATCCTTCTTCACACTCTGCAAATAATAATGTAAGTTAATTAGCAGCAAGGTTTGCTTGGATTCCACTGTTATATTTCTAAGGCTCCCTGCAAGGTATGTAAGAGTGAAAATTCTTCGCCCGTTGCTGTCAGTACCATGACAATAGCTTGCAATGCCTGACCTGGGTTTCCTTCTTCCGCATTTTCAATTCCATTGAATAGAATGAACAATGAATAAATGTTGATCAATTGTAGGATAAAGACCCATCACAACTATCTTTTCCAAGAGATTTTATGGCGCATTCCGACCTCTCTTCGAAATTGGTCATGTATTTAAGAAATTGGATATTGGCCCTACCATATTCGAATTCATATTCTCTACAAACTTTGGGTATCTCCTTCCAGCGATGGAGAATCCTCTATAATTTTTTAAGTCAAGAATGACCATTCATTGTTTAAATCGATCATGTAGTAAATTGTAGATTCGGTGGTTCAAAAATAGAGCCAGCAAATAATACCTCTTGAAAATGTAAATAACATGTATCTATAAACCCTTCAATCAATTTCTTTCACCTAGCAATGAGCATTAATTTCTTCATGGATTTTTGGCATTATTCCATAACGTGGCTTTGAATTGCATGTAATTGTTAACCTGTAACAAGTGCTTGACATGTGGAAGCTTAATTCCTATGTCACCTCAACTTTGAGCATTTGGGAATTGTAGTGCTAAGTGTTTTGGCTTAATTCTAACTCCATGTATTGGCTTGTGGTGATGACAAATGGGCTGCGTGACAAGTAGGCTTGGAGGTTGACATATGTGCCCATGTACTTCGATGTGTGGATTTTAGGATATGGATTATATATGTAGTATTGGCTAGGTTAGTACACTTTCAAGCACACATCACTTCAGTAAAAATAATTTAAAAACCAAAATATAAATTTGATTATATGAAAAGTGAAGGCTTAAGATAAAAGTGATTTTTTTCATGCAGGTAAAAAGGAAATCACAAGGATGTAGGCCAGAGGACATCAAATGAGAGCTCCCTCAAGGATAGATAAAAATATGAATGCTATGATAATGGCACAAGATCAAAGGATTGAGGGATTATGGTAGATTTTGACAATTCTCGTGAAGAAATCAAATTGAGATGAGGTGCTTTGGGAATTTTCAGTAGCAATGCTCAGATTTTAGCTAATGTAAATTTGGGTACTAACACGCTGCACCATAAATAAAACTCTCGGTAGCACCTGGATATATCAAAATACTAAGCGTCCATCTAGAGATGATCGTTGACGTCTTGAGCACAGTCGACTGGTTCTCTTCCTAGCAGTTATTCACTGGTGCATGAATCCGATGGGCATTGCCAAAATCTCCCATGGTAGAGGGTTTGGATGATCCATATGCTCTAGTCCTCTCCAATGGGTAGTCATGTTCGTAATGTGGCTCTGCACATGTCCAATACCCATTCTTTGGTCCAGTACTCCTGGTACCCGAAGTAGAAGTTGACGACCCACCGGCCTGGAACCCTGGTCTGTTTTGCTGAATAGGCCTAAACGACTACTGCTGCAGTCGACGCTACTGTTGGTGTTGTGGTCATCGGTAAGGATTGCATTTATAAGGTGTTGGTCACCGAGGTGTAGTGAAATTTGATCCTTTATGGAAGCCACAATATCCTGGTGAATGTCTAGCTATTTTCTAATGATGTTGCGCGCTAGAAGACGTTTGTCCCATTGTTCCCACTAGAGTTCTTCTTTGACCCCTGCTAATAAACTCCTCCTCTACTATGAGGGTCTTTTGAACAACATCATGTAAGTTTTGAGGCATCAAAATCCTAACCTTTGCACGAATGTTGGCATTAAGTCCAAACATGAACTTGTTGACCTTAATTTTCTCGGTATTCAGGCGAGGAGAATACCGAATAGGTTCCATGGAATGAGACTAGTACTGGGGCACCATTCAACCACCCTGTCATAAGGCGTTGAACTCGTTGAACTAACACTCAATGAATTCCTCAGATAAATACCTCACCAGGAACTGTTCCTCAAATAGTTCCCATGATATGTCTTCGACTTCCATGTTCAATTGCGGCAGGAGCATCTTCCACCATAGAAGATCGCTCCCCTTCAGTTGAAATACTTCCATGTGGACCTTCATGTTGGAGGTATAGTCACGAATTGCAAAGCACATTGCTATATTATCCAACCATGCCTTGGCGGCTGCGTCATCCAGGGCACCAAAGAACTTAGGAAATTTGACGTTATCGAGTTCGCGGTGAATGCTACCAGTACCGACCGAAGCGTGCAGTGGACCCTCAGTGGGTGTTGATGCCCTAGCCTCATCTCTATCCAAACGGTTGATCAGTGCCTCAGACATCCACTGAAAGGATATCATCAGCCCAACCACATCACCAATAGCTATCTATTTTTGCCCGACAACCTATTCATCTCCATGGGGGTTAGACCCCTCAGGCATGGATGCTACTGGGGGTGTCGTGCCTCCTCCCCTAGCACCCCGTCATCTGCCTCCATGACATCATCTAACCATGATTACCTGCATGAATACAAATCAATTTATTTAGAAACATCATAATTAAATATCTAATCAAAAAAAGTTGTAGTGATCCCAAGTCATGGGTCGAACCCGCTCTTATACCATATGTAAGGGCCCATGTCATTACGACTACATGCGGTGCAAGAAAGTGCATTTTTTTTTTCTTTTATCTTTTTCAGTTCAATAGTTCTTTGAATGATGAATATTAATGGGTCCATTTAAACTTCCTCTCATAATCAAATTTAGAAACTATATTACTAATTAAATACCAAGTGATAATATGAAAACAAAGCGATGTCATTCATTCCTATTGTAAATAGTAATATGAGTCACAATTTCAAGCCATTATAATACTTTTTTGTTCAAAAATATCCCTTTTAAAACTACTTACTTACTACTAAATCAGATGCATCTAATTACCACGATGGAAATAAAGAATGTACCAAATCCAATTGTACATGATAAAGAAATTTTGATCAAACCCAAGTTGATAACCCTAATGACTATCTTAAGTCACCATGTCAGAACTTTAAGACAATTCCTGCAGATTGCGACAGTGACTAGCCAGATACTGGAGGGCTAGGGTAATATTGACGAAAGGCTTAAGCTCGAGTGAGATCTACATACGCATCGTACATTTCTCTCCTATTTTTATCAAACCAGATGGAGTGAATCCAAAAATCGTGAAACTGATTCATCAATAAGGAGTTCGATTCCAAATATCTGCTAGTAATCAATACAAATAGGTAGTATAATTACCATCATTCAATTAAATGCATCTCAATGAAAAGGATGACACAAAATCTAAGGGAGTGAAATTAATTGAAAATTTAAAAATACATACGGTCAAAAGGCAGTGAGTACTCATTACAAATCTACAATTCAAAAACCCTCACGATAATGGAAAACACCGACAGAACCCGATCCAGAAATGTCCCGAGTAAATTGTTCATTATGAGAAAAGGTTTACATTTTAAAATGAAGTATTAACACAGGAAACCTGAAGGATTATCCAATTACAATTAATAATTTAAGGAGTGAAACTCCCACTCCTCACATTCTAGAATTTCATATCCTTTAAAAATGGGGATACACGCATTTCGACAACTAAAAACGAAGGTGGGATTTCCAGTCTTACGCATATACTATTTCACCTCCACTGGACGGATACCATTTACAGAGGATCTCTACTTGCAACAAAAACACCAGGATAATCTATACAAAAACAAATATTTTGAAACAACGCCCAAGGTTATGGTTAAATGTTAGAGAGTGAATTAGAACTTAATAATTCTTGTGCACATCCACTATATTTTAATGATAAACGGATATCTAATGGTTCCAGGAGGATTTATTGAACCAAGACATCACTCCCTTGAGACGAATATAGTGTTCTACAGGTTACACAATTAATTTATATTGGTAAGACCAATTCTCCTTGACACTCAACCTATAACTATATGAATACAGAATTCAACCCTTGATCTAACATGAACGACCAGATAACCTTGTTTCTGATAATAATTACACGAACAATAAAACATCATTGATCAATAAGGCTCATAGAAATTTCATAATATAGAAGGAATTTATTTTCTTTTCAATAATATTAAAGATGTATAGAAGTTCGATAATTCACAGTTGTAATATTTATTACACAGAAATATTCATACAAATACCATTGATTTGTTGTATTTCAGGAAGGAAATATGAATACACATACTTTAAAACATCATATAACAATTACCAATGAAATGTTGTATATTTAGAAAAGTAACGACCCATAATAAAACAACATCAATCACAGAGAAATAAAGAAGTATTTTCATTGTACACAATAAGAGATTTGCTGGCAATCACAAACACAATTGGTTGAATAAAGCAACCAGAATCGCAAAGCAATAAAGAATTATTTTCGGTGGACACAATAAGGAATTTTTTGGGCAGATAAATTATCCTTCACTTATTATCCATGCACAGGAAAGGAGGGCATTTGAATCTAAATCTTTAACACCAGAGTGAACGACAGTTGATTCGGCTCTTGGACGACTGCTCAGGCACGAACTAATAACTTAAAGGATAAGGAACATAAGATAAAAACACAATTTCTTTGTATTAAACACAATCAAAGCACAAAGTAAAATAAAATAATGGCCTGAGAACCAAAACGCAGTAATAATCCGAACTAGAACAAGAAACTACAATAAAACATAATAATAATAAAAAGCTCAGAAACAGAAATTTAGTGACCCTTTTGCAATTTCACACGGTGCACTATTTCCAAGATAAAAATTCATATGCATAACTAAATGAGCCTTTTCTTTTAACATCATCTACACAAGAGAGCCTTCAACAATAAAGAAATGCATGAACAATAAATTGAGCTATTATTTAATACAAATTATGCACATGCGTATCATCGCCAAATGCGAAGAACTGGAAGTGTTTGTCCCGCGCTCGTGCTCCATCCAAATCCAACTTGTCGATTGATAAGATCTTACTAGTACCTCCCAACCAACTCTAGGGGTACTCTTCTTCCATTTGATCCCCCCAAGCCACAAAGATGCCACACACACAATATCAGAGAATGATAGCACCCAACTCACCTTGCAAGGTCAAGCTACCACTCGTTACCCAAGCTGGGTATCCCAAATCCCACAAGAGAAGTTCAGTCAAGATGAAATTTCAGCAGCGTAACGTTACGCAAGGCATATGTGATTTTACTCCTCCTCATCCATCGTTTTTATAGAGATTCTTAGTCATTAGTTTCCCAAATCCTCATTAGATTCCTTTTTCATTTATTTAATTAGGAAAAAACGTACACATGTCACCCGATCCCCTAGTGCAACAAAAAATCAATTTATCAATTAATTTAATTTGCCTATTTTCCTCACCCAACTAAAAACATTCCTAAAAATTCTCCTTGGTGTCCCATTATTCCCTTACAATTCTTAAATGACTTATGCCTTAATTCCTAGTTGAGTTCATAAATAGAAAGTTCCAAAGGCTAGATTCCTTACTAAGATAGACATTCCCCTTTTTCTTTTAAGTTTCCCCATTTTATAACTAAGTTCAGAATTAGCAGGTTTAGACAAAACAACCAAATACCCATTTTATTAATTAAAACTTTATTAAAATTTCCTCTTTAATTATTAATGCTTGATTTTTCTTTACCCCATTCTTGCTACATGTCTAATTAGTTTTTTTTTGTTCAAAGGTTCTAGTTAGACCTAGGTTTTCAATTCAGTAGGATTGGTGATAGTTTTTAAGGGAAAAAATTGTTATTAAAATTAACTTATCACGTCATTTATTTTAAGGCCGATCAGGTCCTAAGGAGGCATAGTTTTCTAGGAATTAGGTTTATTAACTTACCATAGTTAAAATCGTGATGTGCCGTTTAGGACGCACCATGTGATCCAAGGGTTCCACTTGCCTATTTCTATTTTATTCATGAGATGTTCCCTTCAAGACGCACTACGTGCTCCAAGGGTGCCACTCGCCTCTTGACTGAATTTGGTATATGTCAAACCCCCGGAGTCAATACTCTATCAGGTGATCTTGTGGGAGACTAAGGGCCTCTAAGGAATAAGGACCTTGCCTTCTTGTGCGCCCATTAGAATCATCGTGAGTGGTTGTCACAGTCTTCCCTCGTGGCATTGTGGGTCTTCTCAAACTAGGTAATCATTAACTTGCAATTCGAGCCACGACGAGAGTGATAGTAGGTTGTGGCAGGGCTACTGCCACACCTCTCCCTCAATGTTTCTAGTTTTCTTGCATGACCCCTTTACTCCAAATGTGAGTATGGTCGACAAGCTATCATCAGCCTGCATCCATCAATAAATTATGTCAGCAATAATAATCAACATTATAATATATAATAATATGTATGTATGTCACATCCACAACATTCAAACCCTAACAGTCCACTCCCTGACTCGATCCAGAGTCCAAGGTGTTTCATCGATGCCTCATCATCCTCAATGTCCAAAGTCCTACACACTCAAGAGAACCCATTCAATAGCACCTGTCTATGTAAATACAAAAAAATAACATATCATAAAATTCACAATATCTCATAATCATAATCAAAACAACCAATAGTATAATGACCCAGATCACTTGCACGCAAGTGTCCTCAAAGAATAAGTTTGTCCAGTGTGTGCAAGAGAGGGATGTTACATTGGCACAAAGACTTGCTCAAGGATCCTAAGCCTAAGAAGATTCAAAAATATCTAGAGTCACTTTTTTTCCTTCATCAATTATTTTCAAGGCCATATAACCCATCCTCAATGTGGAAAATATCCTAATGGAATCCATATCCAAGCTTGTTTCCAAACACCCTATAGAGAGGGGTTTTTTTATGGTTGTGTAGGTGTTTTTCATGCCAATTGAGCCCAACAAGTGACATATAATGCCTAAGGCCTAGTTTTTTTCCTCCCCTAACCAGAGCGATAGAGATTTATAAGAAAAACATTTAGGGATTAATCCTCTTGTTTACCGCCTTACCATGTTTAGACGTTGAAAACCATTTCCAGTGCATAAAACCTAATAATGGCTTCTATATCCCAATTATATGATAAATAAAGATCAACATACCCTAGGGAATCATTCATGGTGTGGGATTGAGACATATTCTCATTAGAGGCATGTGTTTTGGTTTAATCATGGAACCTATGTCCTTAACTTAGGCTAGATATATTGTACAAGGGCCTCATCTAGTCACTCGAGGATGTGGTTAGTAGGCATTGTTCATGAAAATTATGCTTGAAATGTGTCATTTGGGGCAAAAGGACAATTATTATCCTCTTTTAAAAACTATAGATACATTTATGGTGCACAAATAACCTAGTGTTGGCACCCATATCACCATTGGAACTAATTTTTAAACAACATAGGTCAAATGTGGAGGTTCAAATAGTCATCCATTGTACTTGATCCAAAGAAGAGAGGTTTAGTGCTAGACGCTCTTGTTTCCCTCCCTTAATTATGATCATATATCTGAAGCTCATCCATTATTACCAAGACTTGATAACAATTCCCATATTAAAATAAAATTTCAAGGACTCCCTAGAGAGGGCTCATGTCATCGTGTTTTGGTGTTTTTCATAGTGCTCAAGCTTGAGAAGTTTCAGTAGGTCTCAAGGTCAATTTTCCCCCCTTAGCCATGTTTAAGTGTCAACACTTGTTCGAGTAATTGTTTAAGTCTCTTGATCTTGCAAAGCTTCAATAATATCCTTGATGATGTTAAACGCCCCACAAACCATCCCTGCTCTTGTGTGGTTGTCTAAGGACATGTTCATTGCACTTAAGCTAGAAAATTTATGTTTAGGGATTGAGGATTTTGTTTCCCTCCCAAAACCAATGAAAAAGGCCTGAGGATGTTGTTTCCATAAAATTACTATGGTCAATGCCTCAATACTCATATATTATGTGTTAAAAATCTTAATGGAACCCATATTCAACTCCTAGGGAAAAGACCCCCCAGTGAAGGTTAGTGTCATTATGTCTAGGATTTGTTCATGGTTCTTGATCCTGAGAAGGTTTATTTAAGGATTAATGCACTCCTTTATCCCATTGATAATGTGGAATTATAGAGACCTATTTACAATGCACAAAACCTACCCTCGACACGTGTATTCCACTCTAAGGCCTATAGAGAATCCCTAGAAAGGAATCATGTGTTGGTATGAGGACTCATTCAAGGCTCTTGAGCCAGCGAATATTCAATAATATCCCAAGGCACGTTTTACTTTGTTGATTATTCTCAAGGCCCTATAACCCATCCTTGATATGAAAAATCCCCTAATGGCATCCAAATATAAGGTTGGTGTAACATCCTGCTCTGGTGCATTGAGTGAACTTATTCTTTAAGGACACTTGCTCGCAAGTGATCTGGATTATTATGCTATTAAAACTTTTGATTGTGATTATGAGGCGTATGAGTTGATGACATGTTGTTTTACTGCATTGATATAGACAGGTGCTATTGACTCAGTTTTACTGAGTGTGTAGGATTTTGGACCTCGAGGATGCAGAGGCATCAATGGAACCCCTTGGACTCTGGATCGAGTCAGGGAGTGTACCATTGGGGTTTGATTGTATTACTATGATATTAGTGCATCTGATTAGATGACATGATATTGATATATTTTGACATGTTTTCTTGATGATGTAGGTTGACGATAGCTTGCTGACCAGACTCACATATGGAGTAAAGGGGTCATGCACGACTACCAGAGATGTTGAGGGAGAGGTGTGGAAAACATCCCTACCACAACCTACTAGCACTCCCTCCGTGGCTCGAACTGTAGGTTAACGTTTACCTAGTTTGAGAGGACCCACAATGTCGTGAGGGAAGACTGTGACAATTTCTCATGATGACTCTAAGGGGTGCACAATAAGGTGGGGGACTTACTCCTTAGAGGCCCTTAGTTTCCCACAAATTCACCTGGCGGAGTATTGACTCCAGGGGTCATTGATGTCTACCAAGTCAGTCAAGAGGCGAGTGGCACCCTTGGAGCACATGGTGCATCCTACAAGGCACGTCGTGCGAGAAAAATGGAGAGAGGCGAGTGGCACCCTTGGAGCATGTAGTGCATCCTGAAGGGCATGTAGCGCAAGGGCACAGATGAGGCGAGTGACACCCTTGGAGCACCTAGTGCATCCTGAAGGGCACGTCGCGTTGTTGATGATAGAGGAATGAACCTAGATGGCCTTAGGATGAATAACGTGTTAAGTATTTTTAAAACAAATTCCCTAATTAAATGTCGCCCAATACAAAAATTTAAGGTCTAAGTCTAAATTATGCTAGTGGTAAAATTTTGTCTATCTATAATAATAATAATAATAATAATAACCACATAAATAATAATTATGATATTCGTTAAATCTTATAACACGAAGGGAGTAAGAAATTTAATTTATTCATAAAAAAATCTGTTGAAATAAAATTTTAAAATGGAATTAACTGTTTTATTACTTTTATAATTTAAATTATATTAATTAAAAGATAAAAGGGAAAAAGGGTTAAATTCCACACCTGCCTTTTTGAGTTCTAATTTAAAAGGGGAAAGAGGGAAAATCTAAAATTTTAGGAAACTAGGAAAAGAGGTAGACATAAAAAGGGAAAAAGGGGAACATAAGGGAAAAAGTGGAAGGTCAAACTTAGTAAAGCATCTACCATTTAAGAGCTTTCTAATTTAAACTGAACTAGCAATTTAATAAAAGGGAAAGTTATTAAAATCTGTAAGAGAATTTGGGGACACCTAGGAGTGATTCTAGGAGTAACTCTAGGTGGGTGAGGGAAATAAAGATAATTAATTAATTAAAGAAGTTGATTTATGGATGAATGAAGGGGATGGGTGTCACTTTTACAGGAGGGAGTTTTTAGGAATTTAATTATAAAAACTTAACTAAAAGAGAATTTTTGGAAAGTAAGGAACCACAAAACTCTATATAATGAAGGGAGGTGATGGAGGTTGAGGATCTTCTACTTGCGTAACGTTATGCTGCAAAAATATCTAATTGACTGATTTAACTTGTGGGATTTGGGATACCCAGCTCGGTGAGGAGTGGTAGCTCAGCCTTGCGAGGCGAGCTGGGATCCAGTCGAAATCTCTGGATAGTGTGTGGGTGCCTCCTTTGCGGCTCGGGGGGCTAAGGGGGAAGAAGAGTACCCCTAGCATTGGTTGGGAGGTACTGGTGAAGTCTCGTTTGTCGGCAAGTGGAAGTGGCACGAAGCGCATGGGATGTCATTCAAAGTGGGTGATCGAGCAACAATATGCTCTCTTCATTTTTGTTTGGTAGATTGTATTAGGACTTATGCTTGGATCTTCTTATCTATTGGAAACGTAAACTGATGTCTTTTTAAGTTGATGAATGAAACTTTTCTTAGCCTAGCTTGATGGTTGTTGACTCCCTTGGCCTTCATTTTCTTGCATGTGTTGACTACCTTGTTGTGTGGATTGTGAGCTTCGTGGTTGTTTAGGCTTCATCCCTAGCTCACCAGTCCTTGCCTAAGCAGTCAGCCAGGAGCCTGATCTACAGTCGTTGCCTCAACGTTAAAATCCCTATGGATCTCAACGCCCTGCTTTTCTGTGCGAGGATGATGAGCGAAGGATGAACCTGTTAGCCGACTACCCTTGATGTTGTCCTTGGCTGAAGGTTCGCCTTGCGCCTTGTTGTGTTTTATTAACCTCAAAATTTTGTTGTTGGTGTAGCTTTTACTTCCACTGTGTGTTTTATACCTTGCTGGAAATTCCCTGTGGTTGTTTTAACCTCTGTTGTGACACTATAGTATTGTTGTAACACCTTACCTCACTCTGTTTTAATACCTATGGGAATTTGACCATGTAGACTCGCATTTTTGGGTTGGTAGTGATGTGTTTTATCACTGATGATTAGAGTGTTTATATGACTAAGTGGAAAAATGGTTTATCACTGAATGCAAAACCTTGTCACTGAGTTTACGACCAACTATCCACTAAATTTTTCACAACAATTTTTACCTCTGATTGTGCAGAGCTTCCTGTTGTTTACCAAGAAATTGTCATTAAAGGAATGTCTGCGTTTTCCTGGTTGACCATGAAATCTCATTTTAGATGATGTCTTTGTTTGCCTGTGTTCTTCCTTGAAATTTTTATGAATGCAGCGATGGGAGGAGCTCATGCAAACTGCTGGAATTTAATTGGTATAACAATGTGATTCCCCTCATGATGTAGTGTTTTTGGTTGACTGCATTATGGATTGAGAGGATACATTTTGCCTTGATGGTGGATTGAGCCTCGTTGTTGCGTGGATACGACTTGCCATTAATTTGATTGAGTTGAGGATTGATTAGGCATGATTTCCATTAATAGGTAGCCCACATTTGCAGATGTGTGGCACGACGATTTCCCTTAAATTGAATCTATGTTACTGTTATACAGTCGTGCTATTACAAGGGCTTATTTTTACTGTTACCATGATTCTTTACTAGCGATTTATCACCCAGATTTTACCACGAAGTAATATCTTTAAATTGGACTACGTTTCCACTCTCTATGTTATTAAATTAGAGTCATAATGTCCTCGTTACTAAATGAAATTGGTTACTTGACCTTTCGCAGTAGATACCTTACGTTTTAAACTTCTATGTTAATGATTTGAACCATGCATCTATTTTTGGTTGGTCTAATGGTTCCTTGCCTCTTACCAACAATAGTTTTACTTCTATATTCTTGGGATGCATTGTACATCGATTTTGTTTATTCCTTATTTTTGATGGTGAATGCATTTCCTATCTGGTGTGTATGTACTGTGATTTCTCTCTACATCTATCACCCTTTGGTGATTTCACTCAGCACATTATCGCTGCTTAATGACGAATTTATCTCTGTGTCATTATCACTTAATGGAAAATTACCCCCGTGTGTTCATCACTTGATTGACATCTTAACTCTGTGTGTATCTTCTTGTTATTTCCCTTTCAACATTTCTTGGGGTTGGCATGAAGGAAATAATTATCTTATTTATTACCCATTATGGTGATTACTGGAGTTTTCACAATTATTTATGACGGAGGTTCATGCCTGCGTTTTTCTAGTTAATAAACTAATGGTGGTTGGTTCGCCGTAGAGGTATTGATTTTAGTATAGTTTTAATGAATGATAGTAACGGTTTACTATAAGAACCCTTCTTAAATAGATGCATAGGGATTATTAATTATANAAATAGATGCATAGGGATTATTAATTATAATTAATTTGATAATCTGACTGTCCTAATATATTTAGTTAAACAATAATTATTTCTTAATAATATTAATTAATTAATTAATTAATTATTAATTACTTGTTCATATCTGTCGATGATTAATTAATTAATTAATTGACTCATTAAATATTTGAGTAATGAATTAAAGGGGCTTACAAATTTTAATTTATTTTATTAAATACTTTATGTATGCAGAGGGGGAATGGAGCATTAAATTAAGGATACGATAATAAAGAAGGGGAAAAGGTAATAAAGGAGGAGATAAGGAAATTAATGAAGGGGAGGAGAGTGGGTGAAGGGGAAGATATGACGGGGGAAGAGTCCTACGGGAGGGTATTATGAGAATAGGGGGAAGGAAGAATTAAGGGGAGAGGAGAGACTGTAGTTCTGGTTTGGATTTTCTGGTTCTGTTGTTGGGTTTTGTGGTTTTGGGGAACCATTGTAGGGGGCATCGGGTTGTTGGGGGTTTTGGGCACGGGGGCCAGGATTCCTTTCGGTTTCCTGGAGATAGGGAGTTGGACAGGCTGCTCCTAGCTGGCTGGGAGGTTAGTCAGTTTGGGCAGAGTTTGGTCAGTGCATCAGGCTAGGCAAGGCAACAGGGAAAGGACAACCATATTGGTGAGAATTAGCATCAGAAGTAGGTATTTTATTTATGAATTGCTGAGTTATTTTCATGCTGTAGATAAATGTTAAATTCTGCTGAATATTATATGCTTATATGGAATATTATATGCTTATTTGAAGCTAAATGAATTATTTACGCACTCAAAGAAATTCTATGTTTGAAATTGAAATTCTATGTTAGACATCTTATGTTTAGTTGTATAGATTTTATTAGGCTTGTTAATTTCTAGTCCCTACACATGGTATCAGAGCATTAGTTTGAAGCATTGGAGCCTTAAGGGTGTACTCAGAATTGTCCCAGAAATAAACCAGAAAACCTTAGAAACTGTTGTTAGTTTGAAGGAGGCTTGTTCACCTTAGAACCTATAACAAAGCCTCACCTATATAGAATAATCCTCACCTATATAAGGAAGTAACATTAAGATGGACACCTGCTAATTCTATAAAAAGAAGCTAAGTCTGGCATAAAAGATCTCAGAAAAGCACTAAAAGCATGCCAAACTAGCTAAAGATGATCGTCACTAAACCCAACACTGAACGTACTGTTTATGAATTACACAAGCATGCCAAAATCAACCTCCATAAAAGGGCCTTAACTACTTATATTAGCTAATCTAGTAGATTAGCAAAGGCTAAATTTATCCTTAAAAGAAACACCTCTAAAGATAAATTGAAAAGAGCATGAAAACGAAAAATAAGTCTATCTGAAATGGGTACCCTTCCCCATGCTCATCCATGTCAAATTAGGAACAGGCCAGAGTTAGTAGAAGAGGTTGCGCCCTCTTGCTTAAGCATCCTATTGTGCAAACCCAGCGCGTGATAAACAAAAACTTGTGGCAAAGGAAGATGCCATATCTGCTAGTGTACTTGCACAAACTAGTTCTGGAAATAGACCTTCAAATAATGTGCCATATATACTAGTATAAAGGCACCTTCTTGCTAGTAGTTGACATTCCAAAGCACAGGAGAAAAGAAATCCTAGAGTAGACATGTCAAAATCCATAACAACAAGCCAAAAATAAACCTCTATATCAATGGTTTTCTTCAAAAATTCTCCACGAGAAACACTAGAAAATGATAAGAATAACCTCTCCCTAGGCGTTGATTTGATCCTATCTTGGCACATGCAAAAAAAAATGAAGGACAAATTCTTAAGAAATGACCTAAAACATGCCTTATTGACAAAAAAGAATAATATACCAAAATAATATACAAAGCATAGCGCACAAGTGCCAAGTCACAAAAAGAGTTATAAGCCACATGCTACATGCATACAAGTCCAACTGTAGTGGATTTACACACACACAAAAAAAAAGATCTTAATTTTACTATACATAGAACAAAAGAGTTGTGGGCACTGGTTTCATGCTACAAAACAAAATAATTTTGGCCACATGTTGCATGCTACAGAACCAAGGCCACATCACATGCCAAGCATCGACAACACCAACATGCAAGTCATGAGGAAGCACCCAGAGCCCACAATGGAGCTTTGTTTGCACTGTGTGTCAGCATAAAACAATGCCCAACCACATGGAGGAGGAGGCCACATAAATAAATATATTGGGTACAGGCCCAATTTCACAGCCCAGCGACCAAGCCACGACAGAGAAGCCCGTGCACAGTAAAAGAAAATTTATTAATAAAAAAAAAAAGATAGCCCGTAGGCCTAGCTATGATCCCCAATCTTGTTTATCACGCAACACCATACAACCACAAGTCGAGCAACAACATACAATCCAATGCCCAAGCGCCACCACAAAAAAAAAAAAGATTAATAACCAGAAGGCCAAGCCCCTATTTCCCGAGCTAGTGCGCAAGTCCATACAACACATAAGATAATGCACCTAGCACCATCGCCAAGCAGAAGTGTGCATCCTTAGACTCACGTAGAAGTGTGCATCCGAACTCTTTTATCATGCAGTCACAATACACAACACAAAGCCGATGCACAAATGTCAATCCAGTCACCTGACACAACACACAACTCAACATTAAAGCCAGCACGTAGTCAACAAATAAACCAACACAAAGGACAGCGCCAAGCGCCAAGGCCAAGACCAATCTTCAACACATTTTACACAACACAAAACCCAGCACTCAAGTTCCAAACATAAGTGTGATACCACATTACTGATGGCCAAGCAATGCAAATACACAAACCAACACCCAGGCCAGGCCAGGTCAACCATGAAAGAAGGTTCTCTGGCACTGCGTGTCCAGGTATGGTGTATTATGCTAGGCACAATGTATTACACACAGACCCAAATTCAAACAAAAATGAGTGGGGGAGGGCTCAACAAATCCGTGATACCAAGCACCAAATCTCAACGACCCAACCCACGCAGCCTACGCCTTCCCTCTAATGAGAGGATGAAAAACAAAACAAAAAACAATGAACTAAAAGAGGCCAACCTTAATAATGCTCAGGATGTGTTTAGGGTTTGGAGAGATAGGTGTAGGGTTTTGGAGGGATAAGAGCCCTGGGGGGTGGAGAGGGCACGTGTGCCTCATGCGAGGACCCACGATCGTTTGGATTTTAATTTGTTTTAATTGGTTTTAAATTTAAGTAATTTTTTTTAATTTTTTATTATTATTAATTATTTAATTTTAATTTTATTTAGTTATTTTAATTATTATATTAGGTCTAAACATTATATATATTATATTTTAAAAATCAGGATAAACATATTTAAACATATTTTAAATTTATGAATTAAACATAAATTTAGAAATAGATCTCATAAATTTAGAAATTAAACAATTAAACATGTTTTAAATTTATAAATTTATATTCGATAATTTAGGAAATTATGTTTTAATTATGGTGACTAATGTTTTAAGTTATTTTATATGTTTTTAAAATTAAAGGTTTAAATATATGTTATTGAGATTAAATTTTAAACATTAGTTTTAAAGATTTAAAACTAAGGTGATTAATTTAATAAGAAAAAAATTCAAAGTATTGCGCCTGAGGCCCAGTCTCCAAGTCCACGAGCTAAGAATAAAATCCTAGTGCACAAGCATCGAGCTTCAATGCATAGCCTTAGGCTCACTACATCATATGACCACAAGTCTAGAAACAATACATAACCACAACACACAAGCGTTAAGCTCCAATGCTCGAGAACCACTCCAGAATCCTCAAGACTTGCACCTGAAGCCACCGAGACACACAATTCAATGCATATGTACAATGCGCCAAGGCAAGCCCACTATTCAAGCATTGAAGGATAATTAGTTGTAAGTGAAAATTTTAAAGGACTTAGACTAGGACAAGCGGGAAGGAGGCTTCATACGTACTAGGAAAATAAGCTAGAGGAATTGGCGAGTATAGCGCAAAGATAACATAGCTACTGAGCAAGAGGGTCAATAGTGTTCTTAGGTAGTGACACCAATCTTAGACGCTTAACCCTAACCTAGCCAATCCCCTAAAGAGAGTAACTTCTGTTTATAGACAAGTAAAAGAAACTTACGTCTAACCCTGTTTTCTAGTTTAAGTAGCACCAATTTGAAACGTCCTTGAACTCACCCTAACAACTTTGGTTGATGCAGGTTAAATCTTACATGATGGTTAGGACTCGAGGGAATCGAGGTAGGGGAGCATCGTCATAGGCACCGCCAACACCGCTAGCGCCGCCACTACCATCGCCCGAATTATCTCTCATACTGCGCTCGTTGGAGGCCATAAATGAGACTTTAATGGGGCGACAACCTGCAGGGACCGAAGTGGAACCCCCACCATCTGTAATAGGTAATCCAAAAGCGTCAAGGGATTTAGGGGGAGGAACTCCACCCAAAGACATCACTTGAGAACTACAAAAGATCAAACTTCTGGAGTTTTCCGGGGGTCGCGCTAGTGAACGTGCAGAAGCATGGTTGGAAGGCATGACAAGGTGTTTTTCCTTAAGGAACTATGCATCCAACTCAAAGGCAAAGATAACGATTTTTTAGTTAAGAGACATTGCCTTGAACTGGTGGGGAAACCTGGAAAGACAACTGCATCTTACCCCAGACACAGTATCTTGGGAACTTTTCGAGGAGAGGTTCCGAAGGAAATATCTGCCAGCTTATTATGAGGAACAACAAGTAGGGGCGTTTCATGCCTTAGTACAGGGAAACAAAACTGTAGAAGAATATGAGATCAGATTTATGGAATTTGTCAAATATGTTTTGTATATGGATAATGACCAACGACAGGCAGAGTGCTTCATCTATGGATTGAACCCTAAGATAAGATCTATGGTGTGGATGTGGAAACTGTCTTCAGTAGCGGAAGCTGTGGAAAATGCGCGTTATGCGGAGGAACACATGAACTTAACCAGAGGTACAAGACTAACCTTTCTGCATCATCCTGGATTCATGGGGAAGGCCCCTAGGAAATTTCCCAGGGGAGGGGGCTCAAGGCCACCTCCATATGGTAACAGAGTCGCATCAAGGACAGTAACCACATGGATTTCAATGGCAGTGAGTGTAGCATCTTGTTCATCACCAACGGCGGAGAAAGGTCCACGACCATCTCAGGGAACAACTAGTTGGGGCAGGGGTTCCAGGGGAAGGAACTCATTTCAGAGACAGTCACATAACAGTGTGCAGGTTCAATCTCATGTTACCTATTGGGGGTGCGGAGGACCCCATTACCAGCGTGACTACCTAGAGTTACAATCAGGATTCGCGCATAGAGAAGGAAAGGCCCCGATGGGAAGAGCAAGTAGCAACCACCAGATTTACGCAATGGTTAATAATCGCCAGGTCGAACATCAATCCACAGTGGTGGAGTCATCAGGTATGCTAAATCATATCAACGTTAAGATTTTATTTGATTCTGGTGCTACATATAGTTTCATTTCACCATCTGCATTAGAAAAGAGTGGGTTGGCAGCCTACGAGCACGATGACTTTAAACAAGTCGAGATGGCTTCGGGAGAAAAACAAGCGGTAGGACCTAGTGTTGATAATTGTATAGTAAAACTGGGAGTGTGTACTACCAGATTGAAGGTATACGTCACTGCTCTCGGGGCATACGACCTAATCATTGGAATGGATTGGTTAGAAGCTCATCAAGCTTTGGTAGATTGTTTCACAAAAAGGGTGCTCTGTGTAGACGATGAAGAAAGGCTAGTAGAGATCCAGGGTGTACGGAGAAAAGTGTCATTACACTTTATCTCAACTATGAGGTTAAGTGATGCTTGAGGCAAGGGTGTCGACTTTATGTAGTAGAAGCAGTGAATGAAAGGAAGGGACCCTCATTGGATCAGTACCCGGTATTGTCAGAATTTAAGGATGTTTTTCTGAACGAGTTACCAGGGTTACCTCCTGAGAGGGAGCTTGATTTTACTATTGAGATAAAACCTGGTGCAAAACCAATTTCCAAAACTCCATATTGGATGACAGCACCAGAACTTTGTGAGTTGAAAATGTAGTTGAAAGAGTTACTGGATTTAGGGCTAATAAGGCCCAATGTCTCACCTTGGGGCACACCAGTGATTTTTGTAAAGAAGAAGGATGGATCCTTACGACTGTGTATAGACTACAGGGACTTGAATCGTGTTATAGTGAAAAATAGGTACTTAATGGAGAATAGATGACCTCTTTGATCAAATTAAAGGAGCAACGATATTCTCAAAGATCGATTTGCAATCAGGGTATCATCAGTTAAGGATTAAGAAGGGCGATATCCCAAAAACTGCCTTTCGAACTCGGTTTGGACATTACGAGTTTGTCGTAGTACCTTTCATATTGACCAATGCGCTAGAAGTATTCATGAGCCTCATGAACGGCGTATTCTGGAAGTACTTAGATCGATTTGTACAAGTCTTTCTAGATGACATCCTCATCTATTCAAAGAACGAAAGAGAACATGAGGAACACTTACAAGTAATGTTGTCCTGCCTTAGAGAGAACAAATTGTATGGGAAATTGTCAAAGTGTTCCTTCTTCCAGAAAGAGATTCACTATTTAGGTCATATCATTTCCAGTGAAGGAATCTTTGTGGACCCAGAAAAGGTAAAGGCCATTATGGAGTGGCCAGTGCCGAAAAATGCCCATGAGGTGAGAAGCTTCATGGGGCTAGCAGGTTATTATCGGAGATTTGTGGAAGGATTATCCAAAATAGCGAAACCCATCACCACTTTGCAGCGCAAGGGGGTCAGGTATTCATACGAGTGCCTTCATTGAGCTTAAGAGGTGTAACAACCATGATTTCATTTAAGCTATCATAAATTAAAACAGAGCGGAAAATTTAAAACTTACTAAAAATTTGCTTACTCACGCATATTCATTCCCAGATTTTGATAAATGAAATAACATTTTTCAAAACAATTTGCATAACAATTTAAATCTACATAATAATTTGCGTACAAGTTAAATTTAAATAAACACTTCACAATTTTGAAAATACCTGTCAGTGATGCTAAGCTTGAATCTTCAGCTTGAACCTTCGCTTGCAGCAGCTTGAACCTTCAGCTTGAACACTCCAAAACCGGCCACCCTACCGACCAGTACGCCTGGCCCTAGGACATCTACGGATGTCCTAGCCCTCCGAGCCCAA